>CM035440.1:106769450-106826950 GCA_020310875.1 Ceratopteris richardii | reverse complement strand
ATGTTTGTGTATGTATATGTGTGTGTATGCATATGTGTGTGTATGTATATGTGTGTGTATGTATATGCATATATGCATGTGTATATATATGTGTATGTCTTTATATGTGTGCAATTGTATGTGTGTGTATGTACATGTGTGTGTATGCATGTGTATGTATGTAAAACCCTAAAACCCTAACCCTAAAGCATTAGTGTATGTACATGTGTGTGTATGTACATGTGTGTGTATGTGGATGTGTGTATATGTATGTCTATGAGTGTGGATATGTGTCTCTTATGTGTGTATGTATGCATGTGAGTGTATGTGTGTGTATGTATATGTGTGTGTATGTGTATGTGTATGTGTATGTGTATGTGTGTGTATGCATGTGTATATATATGTGTGTATGTGACTTTATGTGTGTGTATGTATATGTATGTGTATGTATGTATATGTATATGTTTGCATATGGGTATGTGTGTGTGTATATATTTTTTGGTTTGTCACATTGCCATGTGATATCTTAGGGCATCTGGATTGGTATTCATAATCACAAGATGAAGCTCTTTGATGTTGGTGTTCCTATGATGACCTAAGCCCTATCATCTCAACTTCATGCATTTAATGCGTACTAGGGATTCAGCCTATGCTTCTTCTCCAATTCTTTGATCTTTCCCTTTTATGCTTCTTATCCACATTTAGTCGTTTAAGCATCTCTTCTATTAGTAGTTCTTGATAAAGCAAGACTGTGCATCCACTAATGTAGTTTGTCATTACATCTCCTTATAAGGTGGTCAATTGTACCACACTGCTAGCCGAAAGTCTATTGATAATCATAAGTCCATAACCACATTTTTCTACCTTACGAGCATGTTGTTTCAAAGTGTGTACCATTACAAACTTGCCAACTTTTAAGTCTTTGTCTTTCACATGTGCATCAAAATAAGCCTTTTGTCTTTTTTTTGCTATGTATATGCTTGGCACTTCTCTTAATCTCATCTCCCCTAGATGTTCTAAATCCATTATCCTTCAAGATAGCTTGGGACCCACCAATTAATGCTCTTGTGCTACCCTTAGCATGGGTATCAAGAAATCAAGTGGTAGCATGGCAATGGAGCCAATTACCGTTTGAAAGGGAGTGGCATTGAGTACGTTTTATAGGCCACTTGGTAGGCCCAAACAACATGGTGTAGCTATTTTTCCCAATCAATGTTTGTTATCTACAAGTTTTTTCAGTATGTTACATAAAACTTTGTTAGTACTTTCTTCTTTTTTGTTCACTTTTGGGTGATATGACATTAATTTCTTGTGAATCGCCATGAAATCTTATACTAGATATTCAATCCACTTCATTCAAAAAGTGGGTTCCTCTATCACTTACCAATTATATGAAAAGGTTGTATCTTGTGAACACATTCTCAAATAAAAATCTTGCTCTCATTTTTGCATCATTATTATTTGTGGCTCTCAATTCTACCCACTTGGTAAGATAGTCTGTGGCTACAATAATATATTCGTGGCTATAATAATATATTTTGCATGTGAGCTTCAAGTCGGGGGATTAATGGGACCTACAAAGTCTATACCCCTCTTGGAGAATGCACATCCTCCCATCATGGGTCTCAATGGAATCTCACCCTTTACTATAGGATATGAGCTCTTTGGCATGTGTCACAATGTTTCACGTATGTATGTGCATCCATGTGAAGGTTGGGCTACCAAAGTCCTGAAAATAGAATGGCTTTGATCACATGACTAGGTCCAAAGTGTCCATCTACAACACCATTGTGTATAGTTTCTAGTATTCTCAAATAACCACTTTCATGTACACAGAATCTCAAATATGTGTCTCTCTCATGTTTCTACCAATGAGCGTGTAGTCTTTCACTTATTTTTCTAGACTTCTTTGTCACACTAATTTCATCTCTTGAGGAAAAGTCTTTGTTTTTCAAGAAGTCAACTAAATGAGTACTCCAATATACTATTAGTGACACTTGATATAAAGTTTCATGCTCAACAGGGGGTCTATTAATACAATATGTACAATCCTTAAACAACTTATATACATCTGCTTCCATTGCCAATTAATGAACACCTAATTGCCTCAATGTCTAGAGGGTTCCTTGCTTAGATTAGTGTTTCCCTAGTGCACCCACATGTGCTTATTGCAACCACTTATCATGCTCTTCTTCATCCACACAACAAGCTAAGATACTCTATTTGTCCTATTTATATATGCTTCTTGAAAATATATGATACTTGTGACACTTGATTACTTCACTTTCTTGTGTTCTCATTGTAGGGTTGTTGGGTCCATAAGTCAAGATTGGCACTAATTGTTTTTCCCAATTTGGGACTACTTCAAGGTTGAAAAAATATGCATTAGGAAGATCATCTAACAACCCTTGTGAGGATTCTCTAGAAGTGAATCGTGAAAGGTGATCTACCCTAAGGTAGGTCTTACCCTTCCTTACAAGTACTTCAAAATCATATGCCATTAGTAAGAGAAACCATCTTACCAACTTGCCAATATTGCAAGGTTGGTTCACCAAGTAAAGTAAGGCTTGATGGTCTATAAGGAATTTGAACTTATTTGCAAGAACATATGTCAAAACTTTTTCACCACATAGACCATGCCTAATCCTTCTCATTTAGTTGTGTAATTTCTTTCTACTACTTTCAATTGTGTACTCTCATATGCTATGGGTAAGTCTATTCTTCCTTCTCTAATTGGTTATGCTAGCATGTATCCAATAGCAAAATTGGAGGCATCCATATGTACATGAAAAAAAATTGTTCTAGTCTGGCATCATCAAAATCGGGTTGAGCACAAATGTCATTTTGACTCTGCAAATGAGCTCTCACATTCACTGTTCCACTCAAAATTTGTTAAAATTTTATACAAGGGTTTAGCAATGAATGCATACATGTGGATGAATCATCGATAGAATCCACAATGGCCTATGAATGCTTATACTTCCTTCATTGTTCTAGGTCTCAGTAACTCTGCTGCCACTCTCACCTTATCTTCATTCATCGATATTCCATTCTTTGATACTATGTGACCTAAGATATTGCCTTGTCTTACCATGAACACACACTTCTCTGGGTTTAGAAACACTTGGTATTCTCTACATTTATTGAAGATTTTGAGTTATGGGATGTGAGTTTGTCTTATGTGGGAGTGCACACACAAATTATCCACATAGACTTGTAAGTTCTTATGCAAGCTCTTTTGAAACATGACACATGAGCTTTTGAAATGTTGCAGGTGCATTTGTGAGCCCAAATGGCATCACACTAAATGCAAAGATTCCCCACTCAATGGCAAAAGCCATCTTGTGTTGATCCTCAGGGGAAATGGCTACTTGGTTGTAACTAGAAAATACATCAAGGAAGTTAAAGACTTCCTTGTCCCCCTACTCGCTCCAATAGATGTTTCATGATAGGAAGTGAATAACTATCTCTTATTGTGGTGGCATTAACTTTCTTCAAGTTAATATACACGTGAAACTTTCCATCCTTCTTGGGCACTACCACAATGGGGGATACCCATTCAATATGCTCAATCTCATAGATGAATATGGCTTCTATCAACCAATCAGTTTCATCTTTTTTATTTTTTCTACATAGATGTCATTATATGTGTACGACTTGTGTTTGGTAGGCTTCACCTTTAAAGTCATGGGGATCATATGTGAGCATATATTTGAATCCACTCCTTTAAAATCTTTGTATATCCAAGCAAACATGTCACGATATTCTCATAATAGATCTTTCCATTCTTGCTCATCTTCACTGCTTAGGTTTTTTCCTATGTAGGTACATCCTTTTTCCTTGTCCTCAATTGTTACCACTACTTTTTTGGTTTGTTCTCTGTTATCATAAGCTTCTCCCATGAGATTTTGTCATTGTTGCATTCTCAACATGATCTTTCTATGTTCAATCTCATATTTCTTGAAGTTTTCTGGTACCTCAAACAAGGATTCTTGTTCTTGTGGTGATTGGTTGTTTTTATGCTTCTTTTTCTTGTTTTTCATCTCAACTTGCATGGCTAGTAATACATCATTCTTACACTTGTTTCACTTGTGGGTTTGCCTGCTTATTGTATGGACTTGGATTGTGTATTTCCTCTCTATAGTGCAATAATATGATCCTAGCGCTAGGGCATTTTGGGTTTGCATAGGGCAAGCACTGGCCATGTGATCACCATTGCAAGTATAGAATCTTTTAATAGCAGTGACCTTTTGATTTTGTCTATTTTGTAAGTTTCATCTTAGCTTATGTGCAAATAACTCAAGTAATTCCTCCATTGATGATGTAGGTTTAGATGTGACACTACACAAGCATTCTGATCCTTTATAGAGCTTGGAAATTCTAGCTCCTCTCCTAGGTTTTCCTCTATGTCTATGAACATTCTCACACATTGGTCTACGGTGTTTGGCTCTTTCAAGTACATGTATGATTGTACCTCTCCACTCAAGAGACCATCTAAAAATAAGGACACTTGTTTGGCCTATGTAGGTAGCTTTGGGATTGTACATCTTTATATGTAATACTTGAATCTACATCCTACTAACCTTACGGTCTCTTGGGGGGTTAGGTTTAAACTATGGATCAAGGATGAGGTATTGTGTCTAATTCCGCTCTTAGATAACTCATTGATGAAGGATTCCATCAAATGCATGATTTTTCTATAGCTACCTCATTGCAAGGGCTGAAACCATGCTAGGGTTGTTCCCTTCAAGGTTAGCCCAAAAGCCTCATATTGAGTGGAAAGGTCTCCAGGATCATAAAGATCTCCTATGCCATGAAAGTAGTTGTTCATGGTTTTAACTACCTAAGAGGGTATTAATGTTCTTGAGTGTTCTCTCTGTCTAGGTAGAGGGAAATCCTCATCTACGATGTGTGACCTATGTGCCCTAGTCCTCTCTCTTACTGGCATACTTGTACCTTGTTCTGACCCACCTCTCCCTAGGTTGTGTCTAAATTCTTGAGGAGTTTGCTTGTCTTGCACTAACCATTGGTTTGTGTAAAGGAAAAACCTTCTAGAGGACTCATATATGTGGGTCTTCCTAGATTGTCTAGGTCCTTAAATACATACAATAGATACTCCTACTTGGTTGGAATCTCCTCCAGATCCTCCTTATTTGAATCTCAAACTTTTGACTTTGGGAGAATGTTCCCAAAGTCGTCTGTTCTATCAGGGTGATTAGCAACCATGTACATAGTTCCCTATTTGTCTATGTATGATCCATTGTCAAATTTAACTATAGGATGATCTAGGCCATAGGGGTGATATATTTTTCTCAATTGTACCACAAATCTTCTCAAAATATCCTCATAGATGCAAGCACTTAATCGGTTGTTTTGGATGTACTCCAACTATGTTTTATAGGGCCCTTCTAGTACCTCTAGATAGGTTGCCCTATTGCTAGGAGTGGGTATCTCCTTGATATGGGAACTATCTGACTCGCTCATTTCTTGGCTTTCACTGTATGGGTGGTTACCAAACTACTTGGACCAGGACCTTTCTACGTGGTCGACACTAGCTTTAGATGTTCTTAGGCTTTGTCAATCCACTTTGCCAAGTATTTTCCCAATCTAAGGTTCATGTATTTGATTCACTTTCCTTTCCTTGTTCCCTTTTGAGTATTCTTGTTTAAATGGTTGTCCACTTAGCAATCAATTATTGAATTATTTACTTTGTTAATTCTTGTCTCAATATATCATAACTAATAACATTTGAGTTAATTGATTTGATCGTGATTTATCTGATTGATTTATTTTTCCTTTATGTTTTGCCCTAATTTCAATTAGTTAGAAAATTTGAATTTTGATCCCTTAATGTATCTTGGACTTGATGTATTCTTATAACTGCTCTATGTCCATCTTCTTGTAGTATGCATCTTAGCCTTAGCTAGAATTGACAAAGGGGATTTATAGTTTTCCAACCTCAAGTCCTATAGTAGCTATCTCTTGCTCAAGAGGATCTACCAAGCCTTCATTTTACTGTTAAGACCCCTTGTGAGAGTCTAAAACACATGCACTCTAGCTTGATATCTCCTAAAATTCACCAAAAGATCATTTAAAATTGACCAAATTTAAGGCAAAAATGAAAAACCTAATTTTTGTCGAATAGGTAATCTGTCACGATAGAAAAGGCCTATCATGATATGCCCATCATGGGATCTATCACGACAGAGCACGTCTGTTATGGTAGGGTGCTCTATCAGAATAGGGGGTTTCTATTGTGATGGATAGGGATTGGGTGTCTATTGTGACAAAGGGTGGTATGTCATGAAAAAAGGAGCCTATCATGAGAGTGGTCTGTCACGATAGTCTAGGGATTTGTCATGATAGATTGGTCTATCATGACATAGGGTGGTTTGTTTGCGATAGATGGGTGTCTATCATAAATTCAGTATGTCAATGAATTGTTCTATCATGATAGACGAGTGTTTGTCATGATAGAGTGACCTTGTTGCACCTTTGGCCTATCACAATAGCTAATGATAAAATTGTACTTGCAAGAAATCACTAAAAATAGGTAAAGCAAAAGCACATGCAAATTCGCTCTCTCAGTCTCTCATGAATGCAAATGAGGTAAATGAGGGAGAAGGGGTAAATATGGTGAAAATTAAAATTTTGACTGAAGAAGATGATGCATGGCTCTGGAGGTGGAAGGTAGAGGAGATGAAGATGATGATGAAAATGGTGAGAAAATCAACAAAAACAACAAATTCGACCTTCCAGTGTCAATACTACAACATTCTTACCATCACATATTCATCCTCAAGTGCACTCCTCGACAATGATGTCAAATTTGGTGTCACTGTACACAAGGATGAGCATCACGTTAAGAAGCTTCACCTCCTTAACTATCAATCCATGGAGATGTGAGGATGATATGATGATCATGAAAAAGTGAAGTTCATGAAGGTGATGGTGAGAAGCACATGAGATGCACATACACACACACAAGGTAGAGACAAGAAGTAGATCAATCAAAGGAAGTGGATTCTCTATTACCAATGCTCTTACACACACAAGATTTTGTTCCTCAAAAGTCCAACTACAATGCAACCTCCAAAATGAGTTCTCTAGCTCTTTTTATAATTTTCTACTATCTTTGGTCAATTTCAGACATAGTCTCTAGCATAGTTAAAAATTAGATTCTAGTGCTAATTTGAGGTATCTAATGAGCTCTAAGAATGATGAAAATTTGTAGGTAGACTCTATCAAAGCTCATCAGGCTAAATAAATCCTCTGCTTGCACAAATGGAGTACATAATTACAAAATTAGGTTTTTATAACACAAGAGTAATGATAAAAATCACTTTTTGGGTATTTGTTGGAATCATCAATATTTGATATTTGATTATTTGAAGAACAACTAAGGATGCTTGGTATACACTTACCACATTGTACCAAGCTAGGAATGAGGCTCGTGTTGCTTACCTAAGAAAACAATTGGAGAGTGTGCACATGAATGAAGGTGATTCTAGGGATAGTTTTCTAACAAAGATCAAAGACATGAAGGAACAATTGATTTCTGCTGATGAGGTTATACTAGATAGCTCACTTGTGCATACCGTTTTGAATGGTCTTCCAGATTCATATCAGAGTTTTGCTTTTACTCTTCGGTTGATGATGAAAGGCAATCCAAATGCCTTGTCATTTGAGGAGTTAGTCTCTGTTCTGTTGCAGGAAGATCAGTCCAGAAAGAATAGGTCCATTATGCATGTTGCAGATCAAGCTTTCCTGGCTAGTCAGAAGGGCAAAGGAAAATGGATTTCTTCTACTAGTAAGCAGAAATCTGCAAATGCTGCACATTCGAAGAACCAAGACAAAGATGAGAAAAAATCAGAAAAGCAGAAATTGTTTTGTAAGTACTGTAAAGGGAATGATCATATCATAAAGAACTGTCCAAAGCTGGCTGCAAAAGAGGCAAAGAAGAAAGAGGCTAGAATGGTTGTTGCAGAAGCCTCTACACCAAAAACGAAGTCTGCTAATCTTGTGCAGGAAGAAGAATGGGTGTTCACTACTGTTTGCAGTTTTGATCCATCTTCTCATGAGCAGCGCATGTCTATAGTAGACTCAGATGTTTGGTACTTTGACAGTGGGGCGACCAAACATATTACCTCGCAGCGTAATTTCTTCTCTTCACTCGAGCCTGCCCCTACAGGGAATACTGTCACATGCGCCAACAACTCCTCTTATCCTGTTATGGGAGTTGGTAAGATCATTCTGACTACTGCTGATGGTAGTTCTTTCACTTTGTCCGATGCTTTATTTGTGCAAGGGATCAAGAAGAACCTAATATCAGTTTCTGCATTAGCCAAGATTGGTTTGGTTGTGAAATTTGTTGATGACAGGTGTACAGTTCATGACCTATTAAATGGCGATGTGATTATTGCTTCTGGCATTTTATGTCGTGGACTGTATGTCGGGTTCACCAGGTATGTCGACAGGGTTTCGAGAAAGGAGGGTGAAATCAGGGGTAGAGCTTAAAGGTGATTGGTGCCTTTCTTTCTCAACACTCAAGGAAAGCTTAGTTGTTCAAAAAGATTTTCATTACATCAAATAAAGTATTGTTTATTTTCTAAGCTCATTTTTGGTAAGGATTCCATCATCAAAAATCTTAATAAAGCATACATTTTAACAAACAGTATTGCAGGGATTTGTATAAGCCTACATGTTTGTAAAACATTCAATCGATGCGCACGTTGTTCAAGATGGAAGTTGCTAAAGTTTTCATTTTTAAGCCATCAGCAAGATTCGGAAGTTTTCATGTCTCTTGAATACATATAAAGTCTGGGTTTAAGCTAATGTCGCGAAGCCATTGACCAATGATGGTCGCTCTTGAGGGGTCGGTTAGCCCTCTAGCATTTAGCGAGATGACAATCATTTTTGTATTGATCCCTCTTTACGGGAGGGAGCTTTGTCCTTTCTTCTCTTGGCTTCATCTTTCTTTTTCGCTGGGATCTGATCCCGACTTAGAAATCGGTTCTTGTGGGGGCTTTTCCAGGGTAACTCCATAGGCTGTTTTCCTTTGCGGGATGCCCCTTGCTGGGGAGACTTGGGCCCCGTGCTCGGCACCGTTTTCGGGATCGTCGATCCAATGATGGAACTTTCACTATCCATGTTGTCTTCGTTACTAGTGGTGAAACCATCTTCTTTGCTTGTAGGGTAGCCCTCCTGGGGGGTTTCTTTATTGTCAGGGATCTCTAGGGCTTTGTCGTAGGTGTCTACCTCAAGTAGCTTCCCACCTGGGTAGTCAAGCTCATTGATCTCCTTTCCTAGATTGCAATACAAATTGCTATAGGGGGTAAGTGGCAGGTTGTTTCTCTCACCGTTGGCCCTAGGGCTTCTTTTCCTTCTTCTTCTAACTTCAATAAAGCCATCAGCATCAGCTTGAGGATTAAGGAGCGGCACACGACCCCCCCTCCAGCAGAGCGGCCAGGATATCGGTCTCCCCAGGGGGAGGGGCCCGATTACTTTTCACGAGAGAGGATGAAGCCACATCCATGGCCAAAAGGAACTTGCACCACTTTTACTTTTAAATACCCAAAGGCAAAACCCTCCAACATGGAGAGAAGACTGACCACAAACAAGGAAGACTTAGGTCCCCCTACCGATCACATCGAAGCCTAACACTCCTTTTTTAATGGGAAAGACTATAAGGCCAAAAATCCCACAATAAAGGGAAGCTCTCTTCTTCTTTTTTTTTCGAATCTTTTCTCTTTTTCTTTTTCTTTTTTCTTCTTTTTTTTTTTTCTTCTTCTTTTTTTTCTTTTCCTCTCTCTTTTTTTTTTTAACAAAGCACTAAAGCGAAAAAAAAGGATGCCTCATCGGGTTTTTTTTTTTTTTTTGGGACAGAGCACTAAAGCGATAAAAAGGATGCCTCATTGGAGGGAATCACGCGCCCCTTGACTCCCACCGAACCTCTGGAAAGGAGAGTCGCAGTCATTCGTAGATTTTAAATTTGCCTTCGATTCTAAAATTCACCAAGGAAAGGACAGTCGCAGTCATTCGCTTAACTCAACACTAGTTAAAGTGTTGTTATCACGCTTGCAAGACTAACCATTTATGCTGCAAAACCATCATCCGTCCGCCCATCGGATATAAGCCACAAGTAACCATTCACAAAATCAGAAATATTCGATTGATGGAAGTATGGCTTTTCTATATTAGAAGTATTAAATCTAAATTTCAATCAAATTGAACGTCGCCAATCACAAGTTTTCATGACAGAACCTCTATACAATTTGATCATCGGAATATTCCAGATTACAATCGACATGCTCATATACTTCTTTAAACCTTCACACAACTCCTTTGCTGTATATGCAAGGAAATTCAAACGCTAAGCTTACAACAAATATTTATAGCGTCTACTCTCAATCAACAAATTATTATGTGATCTGATCACCATGAAATTTTTATGCATCGTCATATCAATTCAAAGCCAATTACATTCAGTACGGAACCTGAAGAAACAAATGTACGACAGTAATAATTTAAAGCCCTTTGTTCTACTCATTTAACGAATACACAAAAATTACCACTGTTTTCACGACAGCCTGACATTCCTTCTGAATTACTCTGCATACCATTCGATCAACCAGCACCTGATTTGTCTGTGTGTGTGTGTAGCCCTCGAACAAGACATCATCTTTGTTTACCCATAATGTGCAGAGAGCATAGAATAGCCTTCACTCCAATGTAACTGGCGCTAGACAGTTTACTGAAGAACTCAACTTGTAATATCTCGGTTCTATCGACACATCAACATTGTGCGATCATATGGCTTCTACCTTGTGCATTTTTCGCACCTCAGACTTGCCTCAGCATAAAGATGGAAACATTACTCTTCCATCCAATTGATTGTCGTTTCTTTGTCAATCCTTTTTAGTTTTTACACATGCATGCATGTCTTCCATGCTACTGTTTGTACCCATTTTTTTTTACAGAATTGGAAGAGAATGCATGGAAGAAAATAGATGCCGGAGGGAATTGGCCAATGGGCATGAGGGATAGCGGCACAACATCAATCACCCTTTCCACAAGAGCGCATCCATGCACGAAACATAGGAGCATTTACTATACATAGTGTAATTGAACCATCGATTCCATATCCTCTCAAGACTTCTATTTCTCAGATTCGTGGAGAAGATTTTTAGTTACATTGGAATCTGTCCTCATGAACAATGGACTGAAGTGACGTTCCTGCTCCAGCAACACCAATCTCTTCCAGTCATTTAACATCTGGACTCATCCTATAAGTATGCTCTGTATTAAGATCATCAAAGGAAAATTGTGACCGAACGACCCTCTGTTCTGATATTTTGCCTTCCTTCTCTTTCTTCCTAGTCACGGAGAAACCTTGTGATCCCTTGTTGCACAGCTGCTGTTATGGTAGTCTTTGCCGCTAAGGAATCCAAGCATGGAAAATGGAAGTGCGCTTCCCCTAGATATGGCTCCATAACTTATCAATAAGTTGCCTCTGATTAAGCGCAGCAGCTTCTATTTTCCTCTCCGGTCACTTTAGATCATCATTGAAGGTAGAAGTGAATTGATAAGCTATTTCACCATGAACTGAGCCTCATACTTGTTCAATTGCACATTCTTTACTGCTAACTACCCTCGAAACTTTCAAATTGATTTCCCTCTGTTTAAAACCTTCAGCCACATGTGATCAACACAGAAGATCGAAACTAGTATTGCGACCCCGTGTTGCCATGTCGTATGTATCAAAGTCTGGAGGAAACGCGAGCCGATTCCCTCCTATCTTTCTTCTTCTGCAACGATCTTCCCTGACTCTCCTCTCAATCACTCCATATCCACTGAAGAAGAAGAGAAAAAAAAACCCTACTATCTACCGCGTGCCTTTTTCTCCCCGTCAGATCATGTCTGCCCGCTGCCTCCACGGCCACCCCGTGTTCTCTCGACCTGCCAAAAAAAGAGAGAGTGCCCAAAAAACTCCCAAAAAACGTATCCACGTCGCTTTATTGCTATGTTTAAAAAGTTATTATGTACATGTGACTTATGTGCATTCACATACATGCAACAGTGTGTTTACACGCACATTTACACACATGGTTAACTTGATTTCGCGCATATATTCCCATGCAAATATATATACAATACATGCTCACAATCATATATATTTCAAGCACACATACATGAACATACATTTATGCACATGCATATCTATCCGCGCACATTTATGATTCTCGTGTATTCAAACTAAACATTTATTTTCAGGTTCACGCGATCATTCAAGGAGTGAATCAAAGATTACTTGCCCTCGATGAAGACGAACTCAACTGAAATATACCACACATAAATATACAATTGAGAATTCCTTCACGGACGATATGGTTGCTTTTATCTTGTTTGCAGTCCTCCTCCTTGGATCTTGACCATATGCACCCCCTCTGAACCTGTGCATCCTCCGAATGCGTCAATCTTGCATACATAACATCAAACAGAAGCAAGGATCAAGTAGTCATGGTAGATAAACATAATTGAAAGAAAATTCAACTAAATGCATGAAATCCGAATGTGCATTAAATTTGGCATAAGTTAAGAGAAGAATGTAGACAAAAGCATCCCATACAACATATCAGAATACATTAATGCACTTAGACTAGAAATCATATGAGTAAATCGAAAACTTCTTAGCTCTCTCGTTAACTCGATCCGGTCAGATCTAGTAGCCTATCCGAAGCATTTGCATATACCAGTCTTCACTAACTCGATTTATGAAACTCCCATCATGCTTCCCTATTGATCTCCCATCATCCGAACCCCCATCAGATCTTTTCTTATTTTTCTCTTATTTTTATTCTATTTTTCTTTATTTTAATTCTTTGTCCCAGCTCTGCCTTCATATTTTTGTTTATATATTTATTTATTTATTCCTTTTCTACACACATCGGCCTATGCCAAAATCGGATGCGACTCGTGGACGTGACCGCCCGGCCAGGTTCAGCCCACCCATCTACCGACCCGACATAGCGCACGATGCACAATGTCAGCCTCATACAAAATCAACATCAGCTCGTGGCTCTGACCACTCGGTCAGAGTGACTCCACCCGCCTATCAACCCGTATGAGCGCGTAACAACATGTAGGTCAGGCCATACGACACAACTAGAGTCAGCTCGTGGCCCGGATCGCCCGACCAGGGTAGTTCCACCCGCCTACTAGCTCATCGCAGCGCCCAACAACACATACACATACACATGGATAGTTGGCTGGTATAAGAATTCTTTTCTCAAGACATAATCTGTCTGAAGATCAGGTCAGAGGAGAGATCAAGAGCAGAAGTCGAAGTGTCTCACTCATCAAGTGCTCGTAAACACTAGTATATACAGATACTTAGTCTAGGTCTTCCTTTCACCTTCCTAGGCCTTGTTCTTGAAAGTTCTAGTCCATCTTCTAATCTCACTCATATAATCCTAGTCCTTATACATCACATGTTATCTCAATAGCCGTATGAAATGTTTGGTCTACTTATGTTTTCTCTTAGAAAATTTGAAAATCCATGTTTCAATCATTTGAGCATATTTATCTTTATTTATAATCCTCTCACTCGCATAATATGGGATTACTCTGAACAAATCAAGAGCACAAAAATATAGAGTTTTCATTTTTAATGAGCTTAAGCCATCTTCAAAAAGTTCCTTTAAGTATACATTTTCATCCATTCCACATTTGAAATCATTTGGGGAAATTTCTCTACTTGCATCATCTTGAGTTAAGCCTCTGACTTCATTGGAACAAGAGTTTCGAGTAGATTCATTGGATTCCCTCATCAAGTAGAAGTGCTCATCATTCTCAGATGATAATACACAATCATTTTTGTCTTCCAATCTATGACTCTTTTCTACTTGAGTTCCACCAATTATAGAATCTGCTTCTATCTCTAATCTCTCCAAGAACTCCTCATCTTCTTCTTTTTCCAGATTCATTTGCCCATTGTCATGAAGACAGTCAACATCATCACAATCAAGAAAATCGTGATCATCTAAATCACTAAATTCTTGCTTCTCCAAGTAAGATTCATCGGAAAAACTACATCCATCCATATTCTCGTGATCCTTTTCAAAGATATACATGTAGTTTGATGTCAAATCAGTTTTCCTATTCAAGATGTCATCATCAAATTCTTTATCTATCTCAATTATTTCTTGTTTATTCTCTTTAGAGGATGTGTTTTTGTTATACTCTTCATACATTTCTTTGATCACTGAATCTTGCTCAAGTACTTCATTCCTGAATATCTCATCATATACGCTTGAGTCAATTGAAACTTCATCCATATGGTAACATTTATATCTAGCTTCATCAATGCGAACATTTGACTCAATGGTTTCACATTCAATATCTTTTGATTCTATGCACACATCATATTTATCATACATCTCATTAAACGTTGCATCTTCCACTTCATGCTCGATTTCTTTGATATATGTACTCAACTCAACATGATCATTCTTAACATACCCATCAGTGTAAAGAGGAGTAATCAATGGAGTATCATCATCGCACTCATGATCATTCATATGTCCTTCTTCATGGAGTGTGACATCATTTACATACATATCATTGTGTTTAATACCATACCATAACTTGTCTCCATTCTTCTTGTTGGGATCATATTCTTGCATCTGTGAATGCTTATTCAATGTGGCATCACTGAAGAGTATTTCACAGTCTTGATCTTGATTTACAATATCTGTAGGCTTAGCATCATGCTCTTCACCATCTGTGTAGCGTTTCCTAAATCACAATCTATCCCCAATCACAATCTTTCGATTACTCATAAATAACAGTGGAGAGAAGAACGCAGAGATTGCACAAGGTAAAAGAAAATCTGATGCGGAAGAGTAGAACAAATATGACGCAGAGAAGGAAGAATTCTGATATTATAGATGTGAATCAATGGTTACAATAGCTTTGGACAATAGCTTCTTGACGAAGCCTCTTCCTTCTTGATATAATAGCTTTGCAAAATAGCTTCTTGAAGAAGCCTCGACCTCCCGACCACCCCCGAGCTATCACAATCTCATTCACACTCACACTCTCAATCACACTCTCACTCACAATCTCAATCTCAATCTCAATCTCAATCACATCATTATCATGTAATTGCAATCTCATTCTCATTCTCATTCGCACTTTCAATCACACTCTTAATCACAATCTCCATATTATGATTACACATTTGTAATCGAAGACTCATTCACACTTTCATACTCAATCTCAATCTCATTGATGATTCTTCTTGATGTGGTTGATAATGGGAAAATTGGAATCCTGTAAAGAAATTTCTTCTCAATCTCGATCTCGGCATCTTCATATTCATCATCAAAGTTTAAAAACATTTCTTCTCGATCTCGATCTCTGCATCTTCATATTCATCCTTACTTCTTCATGTCCCACGTTGAATCCATCATCCCTATCACGCTCCTGTAAAACAATTCTTCTTCACAAGATTATGAGCAATAACCTTTTAGAAAATAACATAATCTTCATGAGCATATATAATTTTTGTTACTCAAAATTGAGCCACATGTTCTTTTGATAAATGATATTTCTAAAGAACTAACACACGTTCACTGTCATATTGTATGTCATAAGTATAACTTATATAAAATACTGAAAGTTCTTGAACACCAATGGAAGCATGTGAGAAATAAGAATAGTAAAGTTAAACGATAATGGGCTCTTCTTGTGACGAGCTCAATACCTGCAAAGTTAATCTCACTTCAATGAATGTACTATCCATGATATCTCCTTGTTCGAGTTTTTCTCGGAGGAAAAACCTCAGCTCAAATCAATCACCTCAAATCATGGACCAGAAAAATATAACCATATGCAAATGGAACTTGAGATGGATAGAACAAATATGTATCATGTGTATCAATACTTTATCTTTCACTGAAATTGTAATGCGACATAAACCACATATATGAACACAAGCTTTAAGAAGGGCATCATGAGAAATATCTTCTCTACAACATATCTGCAGTTCGGGCATTCTAGCACATTTCCCAAAGAATCAACATGTGAATGTCAAGTTTTGTGTAATCTCTTGGTATACATAAAAGGCACAAAAAAATTAAAAACAAACATTGTTCCTCAAACAGATTGATGAAGATCAGATTTCCGATCATCTTCTGTGTCAGAGACATTGCACATGGGTTTCTTATTTAATTCGGATACCTCTTTCCAAGAACAAACCTACTACATCATGTACCTTCTTCGATGATTGCTGAGATTCGAGTTGTCTACGATTCTCAATGCAACGGTCCAGGTCTAGAACAGCTTGCACCGGTCTGTTCTTATGGTCATGGCAGGTAGCAACCAGTGTGGCACCATACAATCTAAAATCTCGACATGAGTGTGAGAAGCTGAAGCTCTGACGCCCAATCCAATTGAAGCACACTTTGCAACGAAGCTGTCCATTGTCGTTTAGAATTTTTGAATTCAGTCGGATTGTACTCCTGTTTAGCCCTCCCCTCCTCCTACCTGCACCATCCTCCTCTCGCCAATATGAGCGTGCTATCTCTACTTCTTCATCCGCCTGCCTCCATCCTTCATGTGATCTTGTCAGAGCATATAGATGAAATATGTATCCATCCTCCTCTCGCCGATATGAGCGTGCTATCTCTACTTCTTCATCCGCCTGCCTCCATCCTTCACGTGATCTTGTCAGAGCATATAGATGAAATATGTATGGAATTATGATACGGCAAGGCGATGATTGACAGAAGAAAAGAGAAGTTCATTGCAAAACTCCTTTCATTAGCGCATCCGCTACCTTGTATCCTTAGAGTTCGTATCAGTCATAGTTTTAGAAATTTCTTGATAACTACCATCATTAGTAGACATGTCAAGTCCATGCATATCTTCTTCAGGCCCAAATAGGGTCTCTAAAACTTCATGGACTTGAACATTACCCATGATTGCTGAAATACTTGGAATTTCATTATCATTTTCATCTACTTGGAGATCGGCTCTCCAATCATTAAAGTTTTTTTCTATTGTTTGTTGTTTCTTCACATATCTCCTCACAGCTTCATGGACGAACATCCAATCCTCTGTGAGCCTTGAGTCGGATTCTAAATCTTGCAAAAGCAGAATTAGTTCTCCTCGGGCTTTAACATCGATTGTCCGAAGGAACAATGATACCCTTTCATGACTTGTGCACCTCTTATCGTTCTCAGAAAGATCATCATATTGTCGCTCAAACTCTTCTTTGATCTCGAGAATTGGATGGTCTTTGGGCATACAAACCCACCTCACGAAGGACTTACGAGTCACTTTGTCTATGTCCTCCAACATGAACTGCTTGAGGAGCATCGCTTTATATTGCAACCATGTCATGCAGTTTATTCGCATAAGTTGATCACGAACATTGTATTGACACACATAGGCAAAGTTTTCGCATAATTCCATATCCGTCATCGGAGCTAAACCGACACCTAAGTACTTTGACTCGAGTTCATACTCTTTACAAAACTTGGAGACAATCTTGCCATTGAAAAAGCCACATCGATTGACTAGATGTTCATGAAGTGATTGGATGGCTTTTTGACGCCTATCTTCTTGTTGAAAGAATAGGAATTGAGCTAGGATATCTTCCATTTTGATTATACTAATTCCTATGGCTCTATAACTTACTCACCCCCTCCTTTCACGTGGGTTCACTAGGTATGTCGACAGGGTTTCGAGAAAGGAGGGTGAAATCAGGGGTAGAGCTTAAAGGTGATTGGTGCCTTTCTTTATCAACACTCAAGGAAAGCTTAGTTGTTCAAAAAGATTTTCATTACATCAAATAAAGTATTGTTTATTTTCTAAGCTCATTTTTGGTAAGGATTCCATCATCAAAAATCTTAATAAAGCATACATTTTAACAAACAGTATTGCAGGGATTTGTATAAGCCTACATGTTTGTAAAACATTCAATCGATGCGCACGTTGTTCAAGATGGAAGTTGCTAAAGTTTTCATTTTTAAGCCATCAGCAAGATTCGGAAGTTTTCATGTCAAAAGAAAAGTTTTTATGATTTTTGGTATGGAGACATATATTTATAAATCATGCACATGAATGGCCAAAATGATGATTTGAGGCATGGATTCGCTGTAAACAACAGAGAGAGTTAAAGTGTTGTTTTTTTTTTAATATAAAGGAAGTTCGGCAATAGCCTACTCTCCCGGACTTGAATTAAATTAAGAAACAAAGGTACAATAGAAGGGGACTAGTGCCCACGGGACCCCCCAAATCCCACGAAGCAGGGGAAGCTTGATTGAATCCTAGGTTGCATTACAGAGAAGGTTAATCACCCTCTCATCGCCCTCATGCGGGGCCCACTTGGGTTTGAGCTTGTTGTTGATCAAAAGGAGGACTTGATGGTGCCTGAAGGGGGGGGATTTCTTACTGTTAACAATTGTTTTGCCAAGGAGGAATAGTGATTTCTCAATCGACCACTCCCTGGGGGGATCGCCGAAGTTGAGAGCACACCTCTCCCGCCATATTTTCCACAGGACTTCCCCTCTGATGGCGTTCCAGAGCGTCGCAGAGCAGCCGATCGCTTCTCCCAAAAGGACTTGTTTCCAACTAAGCTGTTTTTGAAGTCTGATTTTCATTCCAACCGTCTGCCAGATTCTGTAGGAGTTGGGGCAAGTAAGGAAGATGTGTGGGACATTTTCGATAGCCCGGTGACAGCGTTTGCACCAAGGAGGGATCCCGCAAAGTTTGCTAGCCTTATGGTTGGTCCAAATTCCTCGATGAAGAATTTGCCATAAGAGGACAGACTTCTTAATCTCTATAAGGGGGTGCCAGATACCCATGAATTTCATGTCCCACCAAAGCCGCGTCCAAGACAGGCACCACTTCTTGTTGAGGCTGATCTGGTGGTCAGCCGTTTCTTTGATGTTCGGGATTTTGAGTAGGCTATTTCCATTGTGCCATTTGAGACCAAGCGAGTTCGGTGTGTCGTGTCCCATGAGAAGGCGAGTCTTGTGACGATCCCATGCGAGGCATCTGCTTTGCAAAGTGTTCCATTCTTCGTAGGAGATGTTTATGCGAGGGTCAATATCCTCGAAGTTGATCCAGCTGTTGGTGTCATGTTTCCAGAGGTGTTTCCATTTTTTGAATCCTTTGTTCCATAGCTTCTTGGCATTTTGAGTGTTCCACGACTCCACACTCCGGATGCCATGTATCGGAAACCAGATAGAGTCGTTTTGTCTGATTCCGGCCGCCCACTTCCAGTCCTCACTAATTCTTGTGAAGCTTTTGACTTTATTCCAGCCCTTCCAAAGGGAGCACACGAGATTGGAGCCTTTCGGGAAGACGGGGATCGGGGAGAATAGCAGGGTCATGATGTCAAGATTCTTCCAGTTTGGGAACCCCATGAGGGCCAACTCATTCTTGTTTCTGAAGATCAGCTTGGCCCACGAGGCCTCCCTATTGCACCAAGCCTTAATCATCCATTTGGCTGCCAGTTTGTTAGCCATACACCCAATGTCCAGGATACCAAGCCCCCCGCTATCTCTAGGGCTAGTGCAGATGGCCCATTTGATTTTAGGCACCCCCCTTCTGTTATGATCGCCCGTCCAAAGAAAGTTTCTACAAATACTATTCAGTTTGGACAGGCCTTGCTCATTCGGTCTCCAACAAGAAAGGAAATAGATGGTAGAAGAGAGGAGGAACGTGTTGATAACCATCGCACGCCCAGCGAGATTGATTTGCATACCTCTCCAATAGTTAAGCTTGTTTTTGAGTTTGGCCAACACCCAGTTCCATCGCTGCTCCATAGAGACGCCAAACCCCAAGGGGATTCCAAGAAGTCGAAAGATTTGGCCCTGCAGAATGGTTTGACAGCCATGATCAATGAGAAGGCCAGGATGATGTCCCACAATAGCCCTAAAGGTGGTCTTAGAGTGGTTGATTTTGGATCCAGAGGCATCACAAAAGGTAGCAAGACACCTCCAGAAAGTCTCCAGGCTGGTATTATCATTGTGAACGAACGCGTTCATATCATCGGCAAAAAGTCTCATGATGATTTGACTGTGGCCGTGAGGCTGCCGGAGGCCTTTGATATTGCCAGCCTCCACATGATGTGCCACAAGTCTGCTCAGCCCCTCAGTGGCGATGGCAAAAAGAAGGGGGGCCAGAGGGCACCCTTGTCTAATAGATCTTCTAAGATGGATTGCCTTCGAAAGTTTGCCGTTAACGTTAATTTGGGTCGTTGCGTTTCCGAGAAGGGTCGCAACCATCTTGGTGAATTTCTGACTACATCCGAGATCTTGGAGCGACTGCAGAATATAGTCCCATTCTAGCCTGTCGTAGGCTTTGTCAAAGTCGATCTTGAGGAAAACCACATCTTGATTAGACTCATTTGCAAATTGAATACCTTCCCAAATATCCATAATGGTTTCCAGGATAGACCTGCCTTTGATGAAACCTTTTTGGTCCTCACTAAGCCAAGATCTCAGGTGGCACGAGATTCTGTTGGCAATGACTTTGGCGATGATCTTGTATCCTGTTTGGAGCATCGTAATAGGCCGCCAGTTCTCGATTCTGTTCTTTTCCCCCTTCTTGTGTATCAACTTGATAATTCCATTATTTAGACAAGAAGGAAGAGCACCAAACTTTAGCGCTTCTTGCCAAACCATCCGAAGAGGGGTGGCAACCACCAGCTTGAAGGATTTAAAGAACTCGTTAGTGAGTCCGTCGGGTCCCGGGCTTTTACCGAGAGGGAGGGCATCAATGACCTCAATGATTTCTGATTCAGAGATAGGGGCATGAAGCAGGGAGTGGAGGTTGGGTGGTATCCTCCGGGGGGAAACCCTAGAAATGGCAGCCATACAGTCCCTTCTATGGTGGGAGAGGGGGTTCGAGGTTCCCAAGAGTCTCGTGAAGTGCCCTTCGATGATGCCAAAATTATCTTCTTCCGAATTGCATACATTGCCATGTGGATCCAGCAGTAGGGGGATCGATTCTCTGTTGTGTTTCCTTTTAAGGATACGGCACATCTCTTTGGTGGGTTTGTCGGCTTTGCCAACCCACCACTCCTTGAAGAAGATTTGCAAGTTTTTCCTTTGTATTTCTTCCTCGTATCTCAACACTGCTCTGATTTTTCGGAGACCTTTCTGGGCTTGGTGTTTTCCTTTGTTCACTTCCTCCTCGAGCCGCCAGAGTCTGTGGTAAAGAGCTTCCCTACGAGCCCGCCGCACAGTCTTGAGCATCTTCTTAGTTCTGATCATGATCTTACGAGACTTGTCGACCGCACTTCTCCAGCACTTGGCTGGGGCCAAGCCAGAGGCGAACGCCACCTTCCACACATCGACAATTTCTTGATGGACGGAGGGGAGAGAGAAGGTGGTTGCGTTGGCATGGAACCACGGAGCCTTGCGGATCTTGTTGGAAGGTTGAAAAGTGATAACGATCGGGTAGTGATCAGAGATAGTGAGGTCAGTGCTTTGCGTGATGGTAGGGTGGCCCCACTGATGAGTAAAACTCTGAGAGATGTAGCATCTGTCGACTCTAGCTTTCCTCAGGTCCTCGCCCGCTTGGAGATTCGACCAAGAAAAGCCATTCGAGTCTTTGAATTCAACCAAATCCAAGTGAAGTTTGGTCATGTCCCACGTTTCTTTCTCCCGACTGTCGATGACCCTGCCCTTGCCCATCCATCTGTCCATAGGGTCCTCCACCATGTTGAAGTCTCCACATATAAGCACGTTGTGGGGAAGCGAGTCTAAGGAGGCCCAAGTGTTCAGTCTCTCCACATCCCCGTTAGGGGCGTACAAAGAAACCATAGTAACACAAAGAGGAGCACCAAAAGAAACAGCAATCCAACGGTGACTTGCATCTTCAATGGAGTTCTCAAGCTTTTCAAACCAGAGTTGTTTAACACCGATAACCGTTCCTCCAGACCCCCGCTGGTGTTTCGTTGGGATCCACACATGGGCCGAGGAGACCTGTCTGAGCCGTTTCTGGAGGTCTTCTCCGTCAATTTTAATCTCTTGAATACATATAAAGTCTGGGTTTAAGCTAATGTCGCGAAGCCATTGACCAATGATGGTCGCTCTTGAGGGGTCGGTTAGCCCTCTAACATTTAGCGAGATGACAATCATTTTTGTATTGATCCCTCTTTACGGGAGGGAGCTTTGTCCTTTCTTCTCTTGGCTTCATCTTTCTTTTTCGCTGGGATCTGGTCCCGACTTAGAAATCGGTTCTTGTGGGGGCTTTTCCAGGGTAACTCCATAGGCTGTTTTCCTTTGCGGGATGCCCCTTGCTGGGGAGACTTGGGCCCCGTGCTCGGCACCGTTTCCGGGATCGTCGATCCAATGATGGAACTTTCACTATCCATGTTGTCTTCGTTACTAGTGGTGAAACCATCTTCTTTGCTTGTAGGGTAGCCCTCCTGGGGGGTTTCTTTATTGTCAGGGATCTCTAGGGCTTTGTCGTAGGTGTCTACCTCAAGTAGCTTCCCACCTGGGTAGTCAAGCTCATTGATCTCCTTTCCTAGATTGCAATACAAATTGCTATAGGGGGTAAGTGGCAGGTTGTTTCTCTCACTGTTGGCCCTAGGGCTTCTTTTCCTTCTTCTTCTAACTTCAATAAAGCCATCAGCATCAGCTTGAGGATTAAGGAGCGGCACACGACCCCCCCTCCAGCAGAGCGGCCAGGATATCGGTCTCCCCAGGGGGAGGGGCCCGATTACTTTTCACGAGAGAGGATGAAGCCACATCCATGGCCAAAAGGAACTTGCACCACTTTTACTTTTCAATACCCAAAGGCAAAACCCTCCAACATGGAGAGAAGACTGACCACAAACAAGGAAGACTTAGGTCCCCCTACCGATCACATCGAAGCCTAACACTCCTTTTTTAATGGGAAAGACTATAAGGCCAAAAATCCCACAATAAAGGGAAGCTCTCTTCTTCTTTTTTTTTCGAATCTTTTCTCTTTTTCTTTTTCTTTTTTCTTCTTTTTTCTTTTTTTTTTTTCTTCTTCTTTTTTTTCTTTTCCTCTCTCTTTTTTTTTTAAACAAAGCACTAAAGTGAAAAAAAAGGATGCCTCATCGGGTTTTTTTTTTTCTTGGGACAGAGCACTAAAGCGATAAAAAGGATGCCTCATTGGAGGGAATCACGCGCCCCTTGACTCCCGCCGAACCTCTGGAAAGGAGAGTCGCAGTCATTCGCAGGTTTTAAATTTGCCTTCGATTCTAAAATTCACCAAGGAAAGGACAGTCGCAGTCATTCGCTTAACTCAACACTAGTTAAAGTGTTGTTATCACGCTTGCAAGACTAACCATTTATGCTGCAAAACCATCATCCTTCCGCCCATCGGATATAAGCCACAAGTAACCATTCACAAAATCAGAAATATTCGATTGATGGAAGTATGGCTTTTCTATATTAGAAGTATTAAATCTAAATTTCAATCAAATTGAACGTCGCCAATCACAAGTTTTCATGACAGAACCTCTATACAATTTGATCATCGGAATATTCCAGATTACAATCGACATGCTCATATACTTCTTTAAACCTTCACACAACTCCTTTGCTGTATATGCAAGGAAATTCAAACGCTAAGCTTACAACAAATATTTATAGCGTCTACTCTCAATCAACAAATTATTATGTGATCTGATCACCATGAAATTTTTATGCATCGTCATATCAATTTAAAGCCAATTACATTCAGTACGGAACCTGAAGAAACAAATGTACGACAGTAATAATTTAAAGCCCTTTGTTCTACTCATTTAACGAATACACAAAAATTACCACTGTTTTCACGACAGCCTGACATTCCTTCTGAATTACTCTGCATACCATTCGATCAACCAGCACCTGATTTGTCTGTGTGTGTGTGTAGCCCTCGAACAAGACATCATCTTTGTTTACCCATAATGTGCAGAGAGCATAGAATAGCCTTCACTCCAATGTAACTGGCGCTAGACAATTTACTGAAGAACTCAACTTGTAATATCTCGGTTCTATCGACACATCAACATTGTGCGATCATATGGCTTCTACCTTGTGCATTTTTCGCACCTCAGACTTGCCTCAGCATAGAGATGGAAACATTACTCTTCCATCCAATTGATTGTCGTTTCTTTGTCAATCCTTTTTAGTTTTTACACATGCATGCATGTCTTCCATGCTACTGTTTGTACCCATTTTTTTTACAGAATTGGAAGAGAATGCGTGGAAGAAAATAGATGCCGGAGGGAATTGGCCAATGGGCATGAGGGATAGCGGCACAACATCAATCACCCTTTCCACAGGAGCGCATCCATGCACGAAACATAGGAGCATTTACTATACATAGTGTAATTGAACCATCGATTCCATATCCTCTCAAGACTTCTATTTCTCAGATTCGTGGAGAAGATTTTTAGTTACATTGGAATCTGTCCTCATGAACAATGGACTGAAGTGACGTTCCTGCTCCAGCAGCACCAATCTCTTCCAGTCATTTAACATCTGGACTCATCCTATAAGTATGCTCTGTATTAAGATCATCAAAGGAAAATTGTGACCGAACGACCCTCTGTTCTGATATTTTGCCTTCCTTCTCTTTCTTCCTAGTCACGGAGAAACCTTGTGATCCCTTGTTGCACAGCTACTGTTATGGTAGTCTTTGCCGCTAAGGAATCCAGGCATGGAAAATGGAAGTGCGCTTCCCCCAGATATGGTTCCATAGCTTATCGATAAGTTGCCTCTGATTAAGCGCAGCAGCTTCTATTTTCCTCTCCGGTCACTTTAGATCATCATTGAAGGTAGAAGTGAATCGATCAGCTATTTCACCATGAACTGAGCCTCATACTTGTTCAATTGCACATTCTTTACTGCTAACTACCCTCGGAACTTTCAAATTGATTTCCCTCTGTTTAAAACCTTCAGCCACATGTGATCAACACAGAAGATCGAAATTAGTATTGCGACCCCGTGTTGCCATGTCGTATGTATCAAAGTCTGGAGGAAACGCGAGCCGATTCCCTCCTATCTTTCTTCTTCTGCAACGATCTTCCCTGACTCTCCTCTCAATCACTCCATATCCACTGAAGAAGAAGAGAAAAAAAAACCCTACTATCTACCGCGTGCCTTTTGTTCCCCGTCAGATCATGTCTGCCCGCTGCCTCCACGGCCACCCCGTGTTCTCTCGACCTGCCAAAAAAAGAGAGAGTGCCCAAAAAACTCCCAAAAAACGTATCCACGTCGCTTTATTGCTATGTTTAAAAAGTTATTATGTACATGTGACTTATGTGCATTCACATACATGCAACAGTGTGTTTACACGCACATTTACACACATGGTTAACTTGATTTCGCGCATATATTCCCATGCAAATATATATACAATACATGCTCACAATCATATATATTTCAAGCACACATACATGAACATACATTTATGCACATGCATATCTATCCGCGCACATTTATGATTCTCGTGTATTCAAACTAAACATTTATTTTCAGGTTCACGCGATCATTCAAGGAGTGAATCAACGATTACTTGCCCTCGATGAAGACGAACTCAACTGAAATATACCACACATAAATATACAATCGAGAATTCCTTCACGGACGATTTCGTTGCTTTTATCTTGTTTGCAGTCCTCCTCCTTGGATCTTGACCATATCCACCCCCTCTGAACCTGTGCATCCTCTGGATGCGTCAATCTTGCATACATAACATCAAACAGAAGCAAGGATCAAGTAGTCATGGTAGATAAACATAATTGAAAGAAAATTCAACAAAATGCATGAAATCCGAATGTGCATTAAATTTGGCACAAGTTAAGAGAAGAATGTAGACAAAAGCATCCCATACAACATATCAGAATACATTAATGCACTTAGACTAGAAATCATATGAGTAAATCGAAAACTTCTTAGCTCTCTCGTTAACTCGATCCGGTCAGATCTAGTAGCCTATCCGAAGCATTTGCATATACCAGTCTTCACTAACTCGATTTATGAAACACCCATCATGCTTCCCTATTGATCTCCCATCATCCGAACCCCCATCAGATCTTTTCTTATTTTTCTCTTATTTTTATTCTATTTTTCTTTATTTTAATTCTTTGTCCCAGCTCTGCCTTCATATTTTTGTTTATATTTTTATTTATTTATTCCTTTTCTACACACATCGGGCTATGCCAAAATCGGATGCGACTCGTGGACCTGACCGCCCGGCCAGGTTCAGCCCACCCATCTACCGACCCGACATAGCGCACGATGCACAATGTCAGCCTCATACAAAATCAACATCAGCTCGTGGCTCTGACCACCCGGTCAGAGTGACTCCACCCGCCTATCAACCCGTATGAGCGCATAACAACATGTAGGTCAGGCCATACGACACAACTAGAGTCAGCTCGTGGCCCGGATCGCCCGACCAGGGTAGTTCCACCCGCCTACTAGCTCATCGCAGCGCCAAACAACACATACACATACACATAGATAGTTGGCTGGTATAAGAATTCTTTTCTCAAGACATAATCTGTCTGAAGATCAGGTCAGCGGAGAGATCAAGAGCAGAAGTCGAAGTGTCTCACTCATCAAGTGCTCGTAAACACTAGTATATACAGATACTTAGTCTAGGTCTTCCTTTCACCTTCCTAGGCCTTGTTCTTGAAAGTTCTAGTCCATCTTCTAATCTCACTCATATAATCCCAGTCCTTATACATCACATGTAATCTCAATAGCCGTATGAAATGTTTGGTCTACTTATGTTTTCTCTTAGAAAATTTGAAAATCCATGTTTCAATCATTTGAGCATATTTATCTTTATTTATAATCCTCTCACTCGCATAATATGGGATTACTCTGAACAAATCAAGAGCACAAAAATATAGAGTTTTCATTTTTAATGAGCTTAAGCCATCTTCAAAAAGTTCCTTTAAGTATACATTTTCATCCATTCCACATTTGAAATCATTTGGGGAAATTTCTCTACTTGCATCATCTTGAGTTAAACCTCTGACTTCATTGGAACAAGAGTTTCGAGTAGATTCATTGGATTCCCTCATCAAGTAGAAGTGCTCATCATTCTCAGATGATAATACACAATCATTTTTGTCTTCCAATCTATGACTCTTTTCTACTTGAGTTCCACCAATTATAGAATCTGCTTCTATCTCTAATCTCTCCAAGAACTCCTCATCTTCTTCTTTTTCCAGATTCATTTGCCCATTGTCATGAAGACAGTCAACATCATCACAATCAAGAAAATCGTGATCATCTAAATCATTAAATTCTTGCTTCTCCAAGTAAGATTCATCGGAAAAACTACATCCATCCATATTCTCGTGATCCTTTTCAAAGATATACATGTAGTTTGATGTCAAATCAGTTTCCCTATTCAAGATGTCATCATCAAATTCTTTATCTATCTCAATTATTTCTTGTTTATTCTCTTTAGAGGATGTGTTTTTGTTATACTCTTCATACATTTCTTTGATCACTGAATCTTGCTCAAGTACTTCATTCCTGAATATCTCATCATATACGCTTGAGTCAATTGAAACTTCATCCATATGGTAACATTTATATCTAGCTTCATCAATGCGAACATTTGACTCAATGGTTTCACATTCAATATCTTTTGATTCTATGCACACATCATATTTATCATACATCTCATTAAACGTTGCATCTTCCACTTCATGCTCGATTTCTTTGATATATGTACTCAACTCAACATGATCATTCTTAACATACGTATCAGTGTAAAGAGGAGTAATCAGTGGAGTATCATCATCGCACTCATGATCATTCATATGTCCTTCTTCATGGAGTGTGACATCATTTACATACATATCATTGTGTTTAATACCATACCATAACTTGTCTCCATTCTTCTTGTTGGGATCATATTCTTGCATCTGTGAATGCTTATTCAATGTGGCATCATTGAAGAGTATTTCACAGTCTTGATCTTGATTTACAATATCTGTAGGCTTAGCATCATGCTCTTCACCATCTGTGTAGCGTTTCCTCAATCACAATCTTTCGATTACTCATAAATAACAGTGGAGAGAAGAACGCAGAGATTGCACAAGGTAAAAGAAAATCTGATGCGGAAGAGTAGACCAAATATGACGCAGAGAAGGAAGAATTCTGATATTATAGATGTGAATCAATGGTTACAATAGCTTTGGACAATAGCTTCTTGACGAAGCCTCTTCCTTCTCGATATAATAGCTTTGCAAAATAGCTTCTTGAAGAAGCCTCGACCTCCCGACCACCCCCGAGCTATCACAATCTCATTCACACTCACACTCTCAATCACACTCTCACTCACAATCTCAATCTCAATCTCAATCTCAATCACATCATTATCATGTAATTACAATCTCATTCTCATTCTCATTCGCACTTTCAATCACACTCTTAATCACAATCTCCATATTATGATTACACATTTGTAATCGAAGACTCATTCACACTTTCATACTCAATCTCAATCTCATTGATGATTCTTCTTGATGTGGTTGATAATGGGAAAACTGGAATCCTGTAAAGAAATTTCTTCTCAATCTCGATCTCGGCATCTTCATATTCATCATCAAAGTTTAAAAACATTTCTTCTCGATCTCGATCTCTGCATCTTCATATTCATCCTTACTTCTTCATGTCCCACGTTGAATCCATCATCCCTATCACGCTCCTGTAAAACAATTCTTCTTCACAAGATTATGAGCAATAACCTTTTAGAAAATAACATAATCTTCATGAGCATATATAATTTTTGTTACTCAAAATTGAGCCACATGTTCTTTTGATAAATGATATTTCTAAAGAACTAACACACGTTCACTGTCATATTGTATGTCATAAGTATAACTTATATAAAATACTGAAAGTTCTTGAACACCAATGGAAGCATGTGAGAAATAAGAATAGTAAAGTTAAACGATAATGGGCTCTTCTTGTGACGAGCTCAATACTTGCAAAGTTAATCTCACTTCAATGAATGTACTATCCATGATATCTCCTTGTTCGAGTTTTTCTCGGAGGAAAAACCTCAGCTCAAATCAATCACCTCAAATCATGGACCAGAAAAATATAACCATATGCAAATGGAACTTGAGATGGATAGAATAAATATGTATCATGTGTATCAATACTTTATCTTTCACTGAAATTGTAATGCGACATAAACCACATATATGAACACAAGCTTTAAGAAGGGCATCATGAGAAATATCTTCTCTACAACATATCTGCAGTTCGGGCATTCTAGCACATTTCCCAAAGAATCAACATGTGA
The DNA here is from genome assembly GCA_020310875.1 of Ceratopteris richardii. Classification (NCBI taxonomy): domain Eukaryota; kingdom Viridiplantae; phylum Streptophyta; class Polypodiopsida; order Polypodiales; family Pteridaceae; genus Ceratopteris; species Ceratopteris richardii. The sequence continues at coordinate 106,797,649 of CM035440.1, read as the reverse complement.
ATGTCAAGTTTTGTGTAATCTCTTGGTATACGTAAAAGGCACAAAAAAATTAAAAACAAACGTTGTTCCTCAAACAGATTGATGAAGATCAGATTTCCGATTATCTTCTGTGTCAGAGACATTGCACACGGCTTTCTTATTTAATTCGGATACCTCTTTCCAAGAACAAACCTACTACATCATGTACCTTCTTCGATGATTGCTGAGATTCGAGTTGTCGACGATTTTCAATGCAACGGTCCAGGTCTAGAACAGCTTGCACCGGTCTGTTCTTATGGTCATGGCAGGTAGCAACCACTGTGGCACCATACAATCTAAAATCTCGACATGAGTGTGAGAAGCTGAAGCTCTGACGCCCAATCCAATTGAAGCACACTTTGCAACGAAGCTGTCCATTGTCGTTTAGAATTTTTGAATTTAGTCGGATCGTACTCCTGTTTAGCCCTCCCCTCCTCCTACCTGCACCATCCTCCTCTCGCCGATATGAGTGTGCTATCTCTACTTCTTCATCCGCCTGCCTCCATCTTTCATGTGATCTTGTGAGAGCATATAGATGAAATATGTATCCATCCTCCTCTCGCGGATATGAGCGTGCTATCTCTACTTCTTCATCCGCCTGCCTCCATCCTTCACGTGATCTTGTCAGAGCATATAGATGAAATATGTATGGACTTATGATACGGCAAGGCGATGATTGACAGAAGAAAACAGAAGTTCATTGCGCAAGACTAACCATTTATGTTGCAAAACCATCATCCGTCCGCCCATCGGATATAAGCCACAAGTAACCATTCACAAAATAAGAAATATTCGATTGATTGAAGTATGGCTTTTCTATATTAGAAGTATTAAATCTAAATTTCAATCAAATTGAACGTCGCCAATCACAGGTTTTCATGACACAACCTCTATACAATTTGATCATCGGAATATTCCAGATTACAATCGACATGCTCATATACTTCTTTAAACCTTCACACAATCTCTAGCTGTATATGCAAGGAAATTCAAACGCTAAGCTTACAACAAATATTTATAGCGTCTACTCTCAATCAACAAATTATTATGTGATCTGATCACCATGAAATTTTTATGCATCGTCATATCAATTCAAAGCCAATTACATTCAGTAATAATTTACGACAGTAATAATTTAAAGCCCTTTGTTCTACTCATTTAACCACTGTTTTCACGACAGCTTGACATTCTCTCTGAATTACTCTGCATAGCATTCGATCAACCAGCACCTGATTTGTCTGTGTGTTTGTGTAGCCCTCGAACAAGACATCATCTTTGTTTACCCATAATGTGCAGAGAGCATAGAATAGCCTTCACTCCAATGTAACTGGCGCTAGACAGTTTACTGAAGAACTCAACTTGTAATATCTCGGTTCTATCGACAGATCAACATTGTGCGATCATATGGCTTCTACCTTGTGCATTTTTTGCACCTCAGACTTGCCTCACCATAAAGATGGAAACATTACTCTTCCATCCAATTGATTGTCGTATCTTTGTCAATCCTTTTTAGTTTTTACACATGCATGCATGTCTTCCATGCTACTGTTTGTACCCATTTTTTTTTACAGAATTGGAAGAGAATGCGTGGAAGAAAATAGATGCCGGAGGGAATTGGCCAATGGGCACGAGGGATAGCGGCACAACATCAATCACCCTTTCCACAGGAGCGCATCCATGCACGAAACATAGGAGCATTTACTATCCATAGTGTAATTGAACCATCGATTCCATATCCTCTCAAGACTTCTATTTCTGTTTCAGAGAACTCTTCTCAGATTCGTGGAGAAGATTTTTAGTTACATTGGAATCTGTCCTCATGAACAATGGACTGAAGTGACGTTCCTGCTCCAGCAGCACCAATCTCTTCCAGTCATTTAACATCTGGACTCATCCTATAAGTATGCTCTGTATTAAGATCATCAAAGGAAAATTGTGACCGAACGACCCTCTGTTATGATATTTTGCCTTTCTTCTCTTTCTTCCTAGTCACGGAGAAACCTTGTGATCCCTTGTTGCACAACTGTTGTTATGGTAGTCTTTGCCGCTAAGGAATCCAGGCATGGAAAATGGAAGTGCGCTTCCCCTAGATATGGCTCCATAGCTTATCAATAAGTTGCCTCTGATTAAGCGAAGCAGCTTCTATTTTCCTCTCCGGTCACTTTAGATCATCATTGAAGGTAGAAGTGAATCGATCAGCTATTTCATCATGAATTGAGCCTCATACTTGTTCAATTGCACATTCTTTACTGCTAACTACCCTCGGAACTTTCAAATTGATTTCCCTCTGTTTAAAACCTTCAGCCACATGTGATCAACACAGAAGATCGAAACTAGTATTGCGACCCCGTGTTGCCATGTCGTATGTATCAAAGTCTGGAGGAAACGCGAGCCGATTCCCTCCTATCTTTCTTCTTCTGCAACGATCTTCCCTGACTCTCCTCTCAATCACTCCATATCCACTGAAGAAGAAGAGAAAAAAAAACCCTACTATCTGCCGCGTGCCTTTTTCTCCCCGTCAGATCATGTCTGCCCGCTGCCTCCACGGCCACCCCGTGTTCTCTCGACCTGCCCAGAAAAGAGAGAGTGCCCAAAAAACTCCCAAAAAACGTATCCACGTTGCTTTATTGCTATGATTAAAAAGTTATTATGTACATGTGACTTATGTGCATTTACATACATGCAAAAGTGTGTTTACACGCACATTTACACACATGGTTAACTTGATTTCGCGCATATATTCCCATGCAAATATATATACAATACATGCTCACAATCATATATATTTCAAGCACACATACATGAACATATATTTATGCACATGCATATCTATCCTCGCACATTTATGATTCTCGTGTATTCAAACTAAACATTCATTTTCAGGTTCACGCGATCATTCAAGGAGTGAATCAACGATTACTTGCCCTCGATGAAGACGAACTCAACTGAAATATACCACACATAAATATACAATTGAGACCCCCTCTGAACCTGTGCATCCTCCGGATGCGTCAATCTTGCATACATAACATCAAACAGAAGCAAGGATCAAGTAGTCATGATAGATAAACATAATTCAAAGAAAATTCAACTAAATGCATGAAATCCGAACGTGCATTAAATTTGGCATAAGTTAAGAGAAGAATGTAGACAAAAGCATCCCATACAACATATCAGAATACATTAATGCACTTAAACTAGAAATCATATGAGTAAATTGAAATCTTCTTAGCTCTCTCGTTAACTCGATCCGGTCAGATCTAGTAGCCTATCCGAAGCATTTGCATATACCAGTCTTCACTAACTCGATTTATGAAACTCCCATCATGCTTCCCTATTGATCTCCCATCATTCGAACCCCCATCAGACCTTTTCTTATTTTTCTCTTATTTTTATTCTATTTTTCTTTATTTTAATTCTTTGTCCCAGCTCTACCTTCATATTTTTGTTTATATTTTTATTTATTTGTTCCTTTTCTACACACATCGGCCTATGCCAAAATTGGATGCGACTCCTGGACCTGACCGCCCGGCCAGGTTTAGCCCACCCATCTACCGACCGGACATTGTGCACGATGCACAATGTCAGCCTCATACGAAATCAACATCAGCTCGTGGCTCTGACCACCCGGTCAGAGTGACTCCTCTCGCCTATCAACCCGTATGAGCACGTAACAACATGTAGGTCAGGCCATACGACACAACAAGAGTCAGCTCGTGGCCCGGATCGCCCGACTAGGGTAGTTCCACCCGCCTACTAGCTCATCGCAGCGCCCAACAACACATACACATACACATACACATAGATAGCTGGCTGGTATAAGAATTCTTTTCTCAAGACATAATCTGTCTGAAGATCAGGTCAGACGAGAGATCAAGAGAAGAAGTCGAAGTGTCTCACTCATCAAGTGCTCGTAAACACTAGTATATACAGATACTTAGTCTAGGTCTTCCTTTCACCTTCCTAGGCCTTGTTCTTGAAAGTTCTAGTCCATCTTCTAATCTCACTCATATAATCCCAGTCCTTATACATCACATGTAATCTCAATAGTCGTATGAAATGTTTGGTCTACTTATGTTTTCTCTTAGAAAATTCGAAAATCCATGTTTCAATCATTTGAGCATATTTATCTTTATTTATAATCCTCTCACTCGCATAATATGGGATTACTCTGAACAAATCAAGAGCACAAAAATATAGAGTTTTCATTTTTAATGAGCTTAAGCCATCTTCAAAAAGTTCCTTTAAGTATACATTTTCATCCATTCCACATTTGAAATCATTTGGGGAAATTTCTCTACTTGCATCATCTTGAGTTAAACCTCTGACTTCATTGGAACAAGAGTTTCGAGTAGATTCATTGGATTCCCTCATCAAGTAGAAGTGCTCATCATTCTCAGATGATAACACACAATCATTTTTGTCTTCCAATCTATGACTCTTTTCTACTTGAGTTCCACCAATTATAGAATCTGCTTCTATCTCTAATCTCTCCAAGAACTCCTCATCTTCTTCTGTTTCCAGATTCATTTGCCCATTGTCATGAAGACAGTCAACATCATCACAATCAAGAAAATCGTGATCATCTAAATCACTAAATTCTTGCTTCTCCAAGTAAGATTCATCGGAAAAACTACATCCATCCATATTCTCGTGATCCTTTTCAAAGATATACATGTAGTTTGATGTCAAATCAGTTTCCCTATTCAAGATGTCATCATCAAATTCTTTATCTATCTCAATTATTTCTTGTTTATTCTCTTTAGAGGTTGTGTTTTTGTTATACTCTTCATACATTTGTTTGATCAATGAATCTTGCTCAAGTACTTCATTCCTGAATATCTCATCATATAGGCTTGAGTCAATTGAAACTTCATCCATATGGTATTATTTATATCTAGCTTCATCAATGCGAACATTTGACTCAATGGTTTCACATTCAATATCTTTTGATGCTATGCACACATCATATTTATCATACATCTCATTAAACGTTGCATCTTCCACTTCATGCTCGATTTCTTTGATATATGAACTCAACTCAACATGATCATTCTTAACATACGTATCAGTGTAAAGAGGAGTAATCAGTGGAGTATCATCATCGCACTCATGATCATTCATATGTCCTTCTTCATGGAGTGTGACATCATTTACATACATATCATTGTTTTTAATACCATACCATAACTTGTCTCCATTCTCCTTGTTGGGATCATATTCTTGCATCTGTGAATGCTTATTCAATGTGGCATCACTGAAGAGTATTTCACAGTCTTGATCTTGATTTACAATATCTGTAGGCTTAGCATCATGCTCTTCACCATCTGTGTAGCGTTTCCTCAATCACAATCTATCCCCAATCACAATCTTTTGATTACTCAGAAATAACAGTGGAGAGAAGAACGCAGAGATTGCACAAGATAAAAGAAAATCTGATGCGGAAGAGTAAAGTATGACGCAGAGAAGGAAGAATTCTGATATTATAGATGTGAATCAATGGTTACAATAGCTTTGGACAATAGCTTCTTGACGAAGCCTCTTCCTTCTCGATACAATAGCTTTGCAAAATAGCTTCTTGAAGAAGCCTCGACCTGCCGACCACCCCTGAGCTATCACAATCTCATTCACACTCACACTCTCAATCACACTCTCACTCACAATCTCAATCTCAATCTCAATCTCAATCTCATCATTATCATTTAATTGCAATCTCATTCTCATTCTCATTCTCATTCGCACTCTCAATCACACTCTCAATCACAATCTCCATATTATGATTACACATTTGTAATCGAAGACTCATTCACACTTTCATACTCAATCTCAATCTCATTGATGATTCTTCTTGATGTGGTTGATAATGGGAAAACTGGAATCCTGTAAAGAAATTTCTTCTCAATCTCGATCTCGGCATCTTCATATTCATCATCAAAGTTTAAAAACATTTCTTCTCGATCTCGATCTCTGCATCTTCATATTCATCCTTACTTCTTCATGTCCCACGTTGAATCCATCATCCCTATCACGCTCCTGTAAAACAATTCTTCTTCACAAGATTATGAGCAATAACCTTTTAGAAAATAACATAATCTTCATGAGCATATATAATTTTTGTTACTCAAAATTGAGCCACATGTTCTTTTGATAAATGATATTTCTAAAGAACTAACACACGTTCACTGTCATATTGTATGTCATAAGTATAACTTATATAAAATACTGAAAGTTCTTGAACACCAATGGAAGCATGTGAGAAATAAGAATAGTAAAGTTAAACGATAATGGGCTCTTCTTGTGACGAGCTCAATACCTGCAAAGTTAATCTCACTTCAATGAATGTACTATCCATGATATCTCCTTGTTCGAGTTTTTCTCGGAGGAAAAACCTCAGCTCAAATCAATCACCTCAAATCATGGACCAGAAAAATATAACCATATGCAAATGGAACTTGAGATGGATAGAATAAATATGTATCATGTGTATCAATACTTTATCTTTCACTGAAATTGTAATGCGACATAAACCACATATATGAACACAAGCTTTAAGAAGGGCATCATGAGAAATATCTTCTCTACAACATATCTGCAGTTCGGGCATTCCAGCACATTTCCCAAAGAATCAACATGTGAATGTCAAGTTTTGTGTAATCTCTTGGTATACGTAAAAGGCACAAAAAAATTAAAAACAAACGTTGTTCCTCAAACAGATTGATGAAGATCAGATTTCCGATTATCTTCTGTGTCAGAGACATTGCACACAGCTTTCTTATTTAATTCGGATACCTCTTTCCAAGAACAAACCTACTACATCATGTACCTTCTTCGATGATTGCTGAGATTCGAGTTGTCGACGATTCTCAATGCAACGGTCCAGGTCTAGAACAGCTTGCACCGGTCTGTTCTTATGGTCATGGCAGGTAGCAACCAGTGTGGCACCATACAATCTAAAATCTCGACATGAGTGTGAGAAGCTGAAGCTCTGACGCCCAATCCAATTGAAGCACACTTTGCAACGAAGCTGTCCATTGTCGTTTAGAATTTTTGAATTTAGTCGGATCGTACTCCTGTTTAGCCCTCCCCTCCTCCTACCTGCACCATCCTCCTCTCGCCAATATGAGTGTGCTATCTCTACTTCTTCATCCGCCTGCCTCCATCCTTCATGTGATCTTGTGAGAGCATATAGATGAAATATGTATCCATCCTCCTCTCGCGGATATGAGCGTGCTATCTCTACTTCTTCATCCGCCTGCCTCCATCCTTCACGTGATCTTGTCAGAGCATATAGATGAAATATGTATGGACTTATGATACGGCAAGGCGATGATTGACAGAAGCAAACAGAAGTTCATTGCGCAAGACTAACCATTTATGCTGCAAAACCATCATCCGTCCGCCCATCGGATATAAGCCACAAGTAACCATTCACAAAATCAGAAATATTCGATTGATTGAAGTATGGCTTTTCTATATTAGAAGTATTAAATCTAAATTTCAATCAAATTGAACGTCGCCAATCACAGGTTTTCACAGGTTTTCAAATTGAACGTCGCCAATCACAGGCATGAGGGATAGCGGCACAACATCAATCACCCTTTCCACAGGAGCGCATCCATGCACGAAACATAGGAGCATTTACTATACATAGTGTAATTGAACCATCGATTCCATATCCTCTCAAGACTTCTATTTCTGTTTCAGAGAACTCTTCTCAGATTCGTGGAGAAGATTTTTAGTTACATTGGAATCTGTCCTCATGAACAATGGACTGAAGTGACGTTCCTACTCCAGCAACACCAATCTCTTCCAGTCATTTAACATCTAGACTCATCCTATAAGTATGCTCTGTATTAAGATCATCAAAGGAAAATTGTGACCGAACGACCCTCTGTTATGATATTTTTCCTTCCTTCTCTTTCTTCCTAGTCACGGAGAAACCTTGTGATCCCTTGTTGCACAGCTGTTGTTATGGTAGTCTTTGCCGCTAAGGAATCCAGGCATGGAAAATGGAAGTGCGCTTCCCCCAGATATGGCTCCATAGCTTATCAATAAGTTGCCTCTGATTAAGCGCAGCAGCTTCTATTTTCCTCTCCGGTCACTTTAGATCATCATTGAAGGTAGAAGTGAATCGATCAGCTATTTCACCATGAACTAAGCCTCATACTTGTTCAATTGCACATTCTTTACTGCTAACTACCCTCGGAACTTTCAAATTGATTTCCCTCTGTTTAAAACCTTCAGCCACATGTGATCAACACAGAAGATCGAAACTAGTATTGCGACCCCGTGTTGCCATGTCGTATGTATCAAAGTCTGGAGGAAACGCGAGCCGATTCCCTCCTATCTTTCTTCTTCTGCAACGATCTTCCCTGACTCTCCTCTCAATCACTCCATATCCACTGAAGAAGAAGAGAAAAATAAAACCCTACAATCTGCCGCGTGCCTTTTTCTCCCCGTCAGATCATGTCTGCCCGCTGCCTCCACGGCCACCCCGTGTTCTCTCGACCTGCCAAAAAAAGAGAGAGTGCCCAAAAAACTCCCAAAAAACGTATCCACGTTGCTTTATTGCTATGATTAAAAAGTTATTATGTACATGTGACTTATGTGCATTTACATACATGCAAAAGTGTGTTTACACGCACATTTACACACATGGTTAACTTGATTTCGCGCATATATTCCCATGCAAATATATATACAATACATGCTCACAATCATATATATTTCAAGCACACATACATGAACATACATTTATGCACATGCATATCTATCCTCGCACATTTATGATTCTCGTGTATTCAAACTAAACATTCATTTTCAGGTTCACGCGATCATTCAAGGAGTGAATCAACGATTACTTGCCCTCGATGAAGACGAAGTCAACTGAAATATACCACACATAAATATACAATTGAGACCCCCTCTGAACCTGTGCATCCTCCGGATGCGTCAATCTTGCATACATAACATCAAACAGAAGCAAGGATCAAGTAGTCATGGTAGATAAACATAATTCAAAGAAAATTCAACTAAATGCATGAAATCCGAACGTGCATTAAATTTGGCATAAGTTAAGAGAAGAATGTAGACAAAAGCATCCCATACAACATATCAGAATACATTAATGCACTTAAACTAGAAATCATATGAGTAAATTGGAATCTTCTTAGCTCTCTCGTTAACTCGATCCGGTCAGATCTAGTAGCCTATCTGAAGCATTTGCATATACCAGTCTTCACTAACTCGATTTATGAAACTCCCATCATGCTTCCCTATTGATCTCCCATCATCCGAACCCCCATCAGACCTTTTCTTATTTTTCTCTTATTTTTATTCTATTTTTCTTTATTTTAATTCTTTGTCCCAACTCTACCTTCATATTTTTGTTTATATTTTTATTTATTTGTTCCTTTTCTACACACATAGGCCTATGCCAAAATTGGATGCGACTCGTGGACCTGACCGCCCGCCCAGGTTTAGCCCACCCATCTACCGACCGGACATAGTGCACGATGCACAATGTCAGCCTCATACGAAATCAACATCAGCTCGTGGCTCTGACCACCCGGTCAGAGTGACTCCACTCGCCTATCAACCTGTATGAGCGCGTAACAACATGTAGGTCAGACCATACGACACAACAAGAGTCAGCTCGTGGCCCGGATCGCCCGACTAGGGTAGTTCCACCCGCCTACTAGCTCATCGCAGTGCCCAACAACACATACACATACACATAGATAGCTGGCTGGTATAAGAATTCTTTTCTCAAGACATAATCTGTCTGAAGATCAGGTCAGACGAGAGATCAAGAGAAGAAGTCGAAGTGTTTCACTCATCAAGTGCTCGTAAACACTAGTATATACAGATACTTAGTCTAGGTCTTCCTTTCACCTTCCTAGGCCTTGTTCTTGAAAGTTCTAGTCCATCTTCTAATCTCACTCATATAATCCCAGTCCTTATACATCACATGTAATCTCAATAGCCATATGAAATGTTTGGTCTACTTATGTTTTCTCTTAGAAAATTTGAAAATCCATGTTTCAATCATTTGAGCATATTTATCTTTATTTATAATCCTCTCACGCGCATAATATGGGATTACTCTGAACAAATCAAGAGCACAAAAATATAGAGTTTTCATTTTTAATGAGCTTAAGCCATCTTCAAAAAGTTCCTTTAAGTATACATTTTCATCCATTCCACATTTGAAATCATTTGGGGAAATTTCTCTACTTGCATCATCTTGAGTTAAACCTCTGACTTCATTGGAACAAGAGTTTCGAGTAGATTCATTGGATTCCCTCATCAAGTAGAAGTGCTCATCATTCTCAGATGATAACACACAATCATTTTTGTCTTCCAATCTATGACTCTTTTCTACTTGAGTTCCACCAATTATAGAATCTGCTTCTATCTCTAATCTCTCCAAGAACTCCTCATCTTCTTCTGTTTCCAGATTCATTTGCCCATTGTCATGAAGACAGTCAACATCATCACAATCAAGAAAATCGTGATCATCTAAATCACTAAATTCTTGCTTCTCCAAGTAAGATTCATCGGAAAAACTACATCCATCCATATTCTCGTGATCCTTTTCAAAGATATACATGTAGTTTGATGTCAAATCAGTTTCCCTATTCAAGATGTCATCATCAAATTCTTTATCTATCTCAATTATTTCTTGTTTATTCTCTTTAGAGGATGTGTTTTTGTTATACTCTTCATACATTTCTTTGATCAATGAATCTTGCTCAAGTACTTCATTCCTGAATATCTCATCATATACGCTTGAGTCAATTGAAACTTCATCCATATGGTATTATTTATATCTAGCTTCATCAATGCGAACATTTGACTCAATGGTTTCACATTCAATATCTTTTGATGCTATGCACACATCATATTTATCATACATCTCATTAAACGTTGCATCTTCCACTTCATGCTCGATTTCTTTGATATATGAACTCAACTCAACATGATCATTCTTAACATACGTATCAGTGTAAAGAGGAGTAATCAGTGGAGTATCATCATCGCACTCATGATCATTCATATGTCCTTCTTCATGGAGTGTGACATCATTTACATACATATCATTGTTTTTAATACCATACCATAACTTGTCTCCATTCTCCTTGTTGGGATCATATTCTTGCATCTGTGAATGCTTATTCAATGTGGCATCACTGAAGAGTATTTCACAGTCTTGATCTTGATTTACAATATCTGTAGGCTTAGCATCATGCTCTTCACCATCTGTGTAGCGTTTCCTCAATCACAATCTATCCCCAATCACAATCTTTCGATTACTCAGAAATAACAGTGGAGAGAAGAACGCAGAGATTGCACAACGTAAAAGAAAATCTGATGCGGAAGAGTAAAGTATGATGCAGAGAAGGAAGAATTCTGATATTATAGATGTGAATCAATGGTTACAATAGCTTTGGACAATAGCTTCTTGACGAAGCCTCTTCCTTCTCGATACAATAGCTTTGCAAAATAGCTTCTTGAAGAAGCCTCGACCTGCCGACCACCCCTGAGCTATCACAATCTCATTCACACTCACACTCTCAATCACACTCTCACTCACAATCTCAATCTCAATCTCAATCTCAATCTCAATCTCAATCTCATCATGATCATGTAATTGCAATCTCATTCTCATTCTCATTCTCATTCGCACTCTCAATTACACTCTCAATCACAATCTCCATATTATGATTACACATTTGTAATCGAAGACTCATTCACACTTTCATACTCAATCTCAATCTCATTGATGATTCTTCTTGATGTGGTTGATAATGGGAAAACTGGAATCCTGTAAAGAAATTTCTTCTCAATCTCGATCTCGGCATCTTCATATTCATCATCAAAGTTTAAAAACATTTCTTCTCGATCTCGATCTCTGCATCTTCATATTCATCCTTACTTCTTCATGTCCCACGTTGAATCCATCATCCCTATCACGCTCCTGTAAAACAATTCTTCTTCACAAGATTATGAGCAATAACCTTTTAGAAAATAACATAATCTTCATGAGCATATATAATTTTTGTTACTCAAAATTGAGCCACATGTTCTTTTGATAAATGATATTTCTAAAGAACTAACACACGTTCACTGTCATATTGTATGTCATAAGTATAACTTATATAAAATACTGAAAGTTCTTGAACACCAATGGAAGCATGTGAGAAATAAGAATAGTAAAGTTAAACGATAATGGGCTCTTCTTGTGACGAGGTCAATACCTGCAAAGTTAATCTCACTTCAATGAATGTACTATCCATGATATCTCCTTGTTCGAGTTTTTCTCGGAGGAAAAACCTCAGCTCAAATCAATCACCTCAAATCATGGACCAGAAAAATATAACCATATGCAAATGGAACTTGAGATGGATAGAATAAATATGTATCATGTGTATCAATACTTTATCTTTCACTGAAATTGTAATGCGACATAAACCACATATATGAACACAAGCTTTAAGAAGGGCATCATGAGAAATATCTTCTCTACAACATATCTGCAGTTCGGGCATTCTAGCACATTTCCCAAAGAATCAACATGTGAATGTCAAGTTTTGTGTAATCTCTTGGTATACGTAAAAGGCACAAAAAAATTAAAAACAAACGTTGTTCCTCAAACAGATTGATGAAGATCAGATTTCCGATTATCTTCTGTGTCAGAGACATTGCACACGGCTTTCTTATTTAATTCGGATACCTCTTTCCAAGAACAAACCTACTACATCATGTACCTTCTTCGATGATTGCTGAGATTCGAGTTGTCGACGATTCTCAATGCAACGGTCCAGGTCTAGAACAGCTTGCACCGGTCTGTTCTTATGGTCATGGCAGGTAGCAACCAGTGTGGCACCATACAATCTAAAATCTCGACATGAGTGTGAGAAGCTGAAGCTCTGACGCCCAATCCAATTGAAGCACACTTTGCAACGAAGCTGTCCATTGTCGTTTAGAATTTTTTAATTCAGTCCGATCGTACTCCTGTTTAGCCCTACCCTACTCCTACCTGCACCATCCTCCTCTCGCCAATATGAGCGTGCTATCTCTACTTCTTCATCCGCCTGCCTCCATCCTTCATGTGATCTTGTGAGAGCATATAGATGAAATATGTATCCATCCTCCTCTCGCCGATATGAGCGTGCTATCTCTACTTCTTCATCCGCCTGCCTCCATCCTTCACGTGATCTTGTCAGAGCATATAGATGAAATATGTATGGACTTATGATATGGCAAGGCGATGATTGACAGAAGAAAACAGAAGTTCATTGCAAAACTCCTTTCATTAGCGCATCCGCTACCTTTTATCCTTAGAGTTCGTATCAGTCATAGTTTTAAATGCATACATACTTACTTCTATTCACATACATAATGCCAAATGTCATCTTAAACTAAATTAAGAAGAAATCCAATCATTAAACTAATTAAGTACTTAACTTATGAAACAAGCTTTCTTAATTAAATAATTTAAGTATAAATTCATTATTCATTCTTAAAACCGAATAATCTAATCTTAATCTCTCTTTAATCCGATCTCTCTCTCTCTCTCTTTCTAATTCTCTCTCTCTCTCTCTCTTTCTAATTCTCTCTTTCTCTCTCTCTCTCTCTCTTTCTAATTCTCTCTCTCTCTCTCTCTCTCTTTCTAATTCTCTCTCTCTCTCTTTCTAATTCTCTCTCTCTCTCTCTCTCTCTCTCTCTCTCTCTCTCTCTCTCTCTCTCTCTCTCTCTCTCTCTCTCTCTCTCTCTCTCTCTCTCTCTCTCTCTCTCTCTCTCTCTCTCTCTCTCTGTGCGCTGCCGCGCGCAGCGCCATGGAGGGAGGGAGAGAATAATTTCTCTCTTTCTCTCTATTTCTCTCTCTAAGTCTTCAGATACTCTCTCCACGGCGCTGCGCGCGGCAGCACGCACACACACACACACACACACACACCACACAGAGAGAGAGAGAGAGAGAGAGAGGAGAGAGAGAGAGAGAGAGAGAGAGAGAGAGAGAGAGAGAGAGAAGAGAGAGAGAGAGAGAGAGAGAGAGAGAGAGAGAGAGAGAGAGAGAGAGAGAGAGAGAGAGATGGAGAGAGAGAGAGAGAGAGAGAGAGAGGAGAGAGAGAGAGAGAGAGAGAGAGAGAGAGAGAGAGAGAGAGAGAAGAGAGAGAGAGAGAGAGAGAGAGAGAGAGAGAGAGAGAGAGAGAGAGAGAGAGAGAGAGAGAGAGAGAGAGAGAGAGAGAGAGAGAGAGAGAGAGAGAGAGAGAGAGAGAGAGAGAGAGAGAGAGAGAGATGAGAGGAGAGAGAGATGAGAGAGAGAGAGAGAGAGAGAGAGAGATGAGAGAGAGAGAGAGAGAAGAGGAGAGAGGAGAGAGATAGAGAGAGAGAGAGAGAGCGAGAGAGAGGAGAGAGAGAGAGAGAGAGAGAGAGAGAGAGAATTAGAAAGAGAGAGAGAGAGATCGGATTAAAGAGAGATTAAGATTAGATTATTGGGTTTTAAGAATGAATAATGAATTTATACTTAAATTATTTAATTAAGAAAGCTTGTTTCATAAGTTAAGTACTTAATTAGTTTAATGATTGGATTATTTCTTAATTTAGTTTAAGATGACATTTGGCATTATGTATGTGAATAGAAGTAAGTATGTATGCATTTATGCTTGTAGGATAGCATATTTATGTGATGCATGAGCATATGTGTGCTATCATTTACAAAAGAATGTATAAGCATCTGTTAGATGTTGTGGTTAATATGTTAGTGTGTGTGTCTATATATAATAGTTAATGCTATGGTTAGTATGCATATATGTACATATGCATGGGAATAAATATATGTTTGAAAATGAATGAATGAGCATAGGTTAATGTGTGCATTATTGTGTTCATTCGCATAGGATTAAGTGCTTAAGAACATGTTAGTATGCCTAAATTAAATGTTAGCATGTGCATGTGTGCATGAGAACATACATGTGAGTGATGTGTGTATGAGCATGAGTGTGCATGAATGCATGTTTATGAGTGAGGTAGTGTTAGCATGTGCATATGTGTGAGTGTTAACATATGATTTAATGCATAGGTAAGTAATTGAATTATTGTATGCATATGCATAAATGCATCTAAGTATTAGCATAAATGAGTATTTGCACATTCATGAGAACTAATATGTGTGAGAGCATAATAGCATATGTTTGATGAAATACAAGTACAAGTAGGAATGTAAGTAAGATTAGTTAAGCAAACATTAAATGAATGAGTTTATGTTAGCATATGTGATAATGCATGTGTGTGTTTATGAGAATTAAATCATTTGCATGAGTATATGCATGTGTATGATAATGTAAGTTTATGTTCTTATTGATTTTGTAAATTTACTAATGTTCTAATGTTTTCTGCAGTGTCGAGAAGCATTGAAGTTTAATGAGCAATTGAAGAGCAAATGAAGTGCAGTGAACCGAATGATTCTTGCAAAAACATTGAAGATTACAATTAATTGAAGTGAAGCGGCAGCTTAAAGATCCATTTAAATCTTATTTCCCATTTAGTCAACTATCCAATTGACTAGACATTTATCCAATTATTTATGCCTTCCAGTTGTATTAGATTTATTGATTCAAACCATTAGCATATCAATTAATTCATTCAAACAGTTTAGCATCATATTGTTTCATTAGTTTTTCCATTACTTTCCTTGATGTCTTCTAAGTTAGTTCATGAGTCTGAGCACAGTACTATTGAAAATATTGAAAATATTGGAAATGTTCCACCAACTCTAGACAGACCAGAACCCTCTAGCTTACCTGAAAGTTTAGTAGAAGAACCCATTATGGAAGTTTCAATCTCATATCAGGAAGCTGTTGCTATGTACGAGGCTGCCCGTCCTTACGGTCCATAGCTAGTTAAACTATTTACTTTTGGTAAGAAAACTTTAGTTTCAGTCATAGAATTAGGTAATTTATATTGTTTTGTCATTAGAACCCACCATCCGAGCATCTCTCACGACCCGACATTGGTGAACCTGACGTGAACAAACGGCCTTGCAGCTCAGGTATAAAATTTAAATTTTTCGTGCATGTGCATACATGATATCGATAGGTTGGATTGAAGAAGCTTCTTCATCCGTGGAAGCAGTGGCTTTGTCTTTGACTCCTTGCACTCTTCTAGGTGTTGAGGGCTGTTCCCTAGGGAACTGAGCGCCTCCACGAAGAGTGGAAAGTAGCTATCCTCATCTCGCCACCCCTTTTCATTGACATTAGAAGCAAGAACGTTTGCACAATCATCCATTAGCAACTGATGTATTAGATTTTGATTCTATTAAAAATTGTATAAACTTATACACAAGTCACTCTTTAAGCCTCTTCTTCGATTCAGATTCCAGGTATTTATATTTGGATTCTTTTTGCTTGCACATAATTAAATGAAAATGACATCTAATGTAGAGAATCTTCTGCATGATATGGAAGCACGATTAATTTCATCTATAGATTTAAAGCTTAATTCCAAGTTTGAGTCCTTAAACTCGTTTCTTTCAATCTTAACTACAGTAGTATCTGATTGTAATGGAAACCTTAAGTCAATAGATACTCAATTTGATCACGAGTTTAGGAATTTAGAAGGAATTCTTCATTATGAACTCTCAAATTTGAATGAAAATATGGAAACAATAGCAAATCATGTAAAAGAAATTTCATCATTCAAAACGATTGGTCATGAAATTGCAAGTTTAAAGGAGAACATTGAAAGGTTAAACAATCAAATACACGAAAGTGCTACATGTGAATGCAAAGATAGATATCAAGTACGAGTTCAAAGTAGAGCTATGTATTCTATTGACCAAAATCCTTTACCCGATCATAGAAAAGTTGATCCTAAGGCTTTATATCAAAGACCGAAGAGAACTGTAAGATGCTTCTGGTGTGACCAACTAGGTCATTACTTATGGGAATTGTATGGCCTATGAGAAAGCATGTAGCCAACAATTGGTATTAGAAAGTGAACAGAAAATATGTGATTATCAAACGCATCTACCATTGAGATTAAACTTAGGTAGAGGAGGAATGATAGACTATTTTGACCAAGAAAAATTTAGTCCTAAAACCAAACTTCAAAAACAATGGAAACATAAGAGTCATAAGGAGAAAAGCAATGTATGTCAATTACATTCTATGAACACCAAGATTGTGCCTAAATGTGAATGTTTGGACAATGATCAAAACCTTATTAAACCTAAATCTATGAATAACATTGATCTTCAAATTAAATCTAAGGATCAAGATACATTGAAAAATTTTAAGAAAGAAGAAGATGTAAAGATAAAAGATGATGAAAATGAACAATCATTTAATGGAAATATAGATATATAGGCGGTTAAAACAGAACCTAAAGTCATAGAAATTGACAATAAATGTGATCAAAATAAAAATGATGAAAGAATAGTACAAACATCTGAAGACGAAAATCTTCAACTTCAATCAGAACATGACAAGAATATGGGAAAATGGGTACAAGAAGCCATATGGAAGATTGAAAATAATATCAAAAACTCATCTAAAGGTAAGAAAAAGGAGAAGAATTTAAGTGAATAGTTTTATTGTGATGGAATTGTTTATTGAAGATAAAACAATTCAAATTTTGAATTTTGCTTGCTGCATATATGCTGTTTTCCTAAAAATTGAGAAACATATACCTAAATTGTTTAGTTTTAATGTTTGAAAAGCTAATTACAAACTTATGATTAAGTTTACATTACGATTTGTTTAATCAAAAGAATTCTAAAATATGAAAACACAAAGTTTGTTTCAAATTAAACAAAAACATGTTTGTAATTATGCTTGCAAATGATTTTGATCAAGTATGCTTGTCATTTCCTAAACTTATGATAAATTTATGATTTTTTTTCTTTCACAAATAAGAAGAAATCTATTATGAAGAACAATTATGAAGAATATTAATATGATGAATATTTTGCACAAAATGATCTTTGTTTACAACAATTATGATGATATACTTTTAAAAGAAAGAAATATATATGATATAAATATGATCATGATAAATATGAAGAACATGAAAAAAAATGTTACAATATGAGGATGATTTTATTGATATACCATATGATGAGTAAGAGGAACTTTTATAATCTAGATATGAATTTTTCATTGATATAAAGAAAAAAAAATGATGCTCATTCATAAAGATACAAGTTAAAAGCTTTGAACATTTTGATTTTCCTAAATTTTATGAACTTTGTTTCATAGGTTGAAAAACCTATTTAGAAAATTTAAGAATGCATTATTTATGATAATTACAACCACTATGAATTTCTTATGATGAAATTTATGACATGATGAAGATGAATCTGATAGAATATATGAATTTATATTTGCAAGATAAATGATAATGAAGATTAGTTGTTTTGTAGCTTCTATTTTATAAGTGATTACAGGTTCTGAAGATGCATTGATCAAAGCAATTGAAGATGTTATGCTAAAAGTTCTGATGAATTTAAAGAGAGCAGATTGAAGATGAAGCAGATTGAAGATAAAATTGATTTTAGGTTGTATTTTTCTTTGTCTTAAAGTTTTGTTTTACGTATTTTGTTTGCATTCATATAAAACTAATTGATAAAATCTGGAATGAAGAATATTAATTTATAAAGGACTCTATTTAACCATATTAGGAAAATAGACATAATTTATATTTCTACATTTATAGATTAAGTGAGATTTGTTAAAAATAGAAGGATTTGTAGTTCATTTGGATAACGAAAGTAGTTGTATATATGTAGGAGCATATTGTTGCATGATACATATCTGTGAAAACCTAGATCTTTCTTGTCCATGCAGCTAGATCCTTAGCTCGGATTAAGGGGTTAAGCCTTTCCCCTTTAAAACAAAAAAGTAGCGGAAAAAAAAAAAAAAGAATATTGACATGGAAGTTATACCTTCTTCCACCCCAAAAAGGTATTTACATTTACTATCGATATGAAGTTTATATCATATTTATATGAAGAAACTAGTTGTGAAAAAAAACACATATAGTGATTAAAATTGGGCACACAAGGCGGCTGTCTGTCCAAGTAGATTTAGTAGATTCTTTGGCATGCTTGATTGCTCATATGTGAATGCATATATATGACGAAACCTGCATTTGAATGAATGAAAATGAATTCTGTTTTATACTAATCTTTACATAGTTTATAAATGGAAAAAAATGTAAACTAATGTTTGTTGACTGAAAAGGTTAATAGTTTACCTTTATACTTTAATATGTTTTCATTGCCAGATGTAATTGAAATAAACTTCATGTGCATGTTGAAAAGATTTAAAATTTGATAAGATTAAATATATTTAAAAAAAAGAATTGATGCTGTTCTATGATTTAATTTCAGGATAATTATTGAAAATGCTGCTTCCCTAAATCTGCAAGTTGGCCCATCGGGACGATGTGCAGGTTTGGTGGCGGTGGATGTCGGGAAGATTTACATCTTCCAGTTGATGACCAGAGAAAATGAAAACAACTTAATTGGTGAATTCTAAACCTCTTTTTCACTGTTGAACAATTGTTCTGGATTGAATTAACTACTTTTGAAGTGTTTGCAGGTACAAGAAATGATGAAGAATATGTGTTCACATTAGGGTTACCCTAATTACTCATTTAATGAGTGTTTTAAATTGATACATATAAGACATATGAGTATATACCCCTAGGGTTTCATAAGTTTATATAAGTTAAGTCAGTAGGATTAATCCATAGGATCTTAAATGATTCCATTGGGTTAATGTTAAGGGTTTAGATGATTAATCATGGGTTAGAGAAAGGGTTTTAAAGGGTTTTCATGAGTTTCTGATGGGTTAAAGTAGGTTTTCTAGGGTTTTAGAATGTTTTAAAGGTTTAAACAATTAATATTTAATGAAATTAATCTATATATAAACATTGGTTCAATAATAAAAATTAAAATATGGTTTAATTAATTATTTAATAATGTATGTGCAATTAAATCCTAAAGTTTGATTTAATTAAAACTTAAACTAAGGTTAATTTAAATGATTTATTTAATTAAGAAAATTAAGGTAATAGAATTTAAATGAAAATGAAGTGGATAAATAATGAGTGGTATATGTGAATAGTGTTAAAAGGATGGTGTGAATTGAGTGTGTAACTAAAGTGGTTAAAGTGAGTAGTTAAAAGTGTGGTAATTATGTGTGCAAGATAAAAGAGTGGCCTAAATAATTTATGCATTTAAAGTAGGAAAGTGAGTGGAAGAAAAGAGTGGTGTATGTGTAAGGATTAAAGAATGGATGAGAAATTAAAGTAAAAACCAAAAGAATGGTAAGCTCATGATTTGTGTGAGTATATAAATGTGTATGCTTCTTGAGTTTTTTCTAATGTTTTTTTTCAGGTAGTCATTTCTTCTACTTTCATCTCCTCCCTGTGGTTCTGAACACGTAAAAAAGTGATTCATTGTTTTGTTTCATTCCTTTTAAGACTCTGCGTAGCTAGGAGAGATTATCTTCTTCATCTTCTATCTCTGCGCAGAAGAGTTTATGGTCGTGAGGGAGCAGCTGGCGGCTGAGGTTCAGAATGTTAGTGAGAGAAGACGATTTTTATTTTCTCTTGAGTAGTGTGTATAAAATAAGATTAGATGTTGATAGGTCCTGACGGCAGCTCTGACAAGCTATTAATCTCTGGTGGCGGTGGTCTGAAAGGTCGAAAGTAGAGAGAGAGTAGTGCGTATGCGTCAGAGAAAATAGGGAGAGTAGATGTTCTTTCTTCTGGAGGAGGCCTGGAAGCTGGGCATTGCAGAGGTAGAGTGAGAGTACATATTCTGGCGCCAACAGTTGTCTGGCGGCGCTCAGATGTGCACAGAGCAAAGAGAGTTTTCCTGGCGTCCTTTTTGGCTGCTTATGACAATGAGAGAGAGTTGTTTCTAGGGAGATGCACGCGCGCAGGAGAATCAAACGTGGAGAGAGTATCTGAAGACTTAGAGAGAGAAATAGAGAGAAAGAGAGAAATTATTCTCTTCCTCCCTCCACGGCGCTGCGCGCGGCAGCGCGCACAGAGAGAGAGAGAGAGAGAGAGAGAGAGAGAGAGAGAGAGAGGAGGAGAGGAGAGAGAGAGAGAGAGAGAGAGAGAGAGAGAGAGAGAGAGAGAGAGAGAGAGAGATGAGAGAGAGAGAGAGAGAGAGAGAGAGAGAGAGAGAGAGAGAGAGAGAGAGAGAAGAGAGAGAGAGAGAGAGAGAGAGAGAGAGAGAGAGAGAGAGAGAGAGAGAGAGAGAGAGAGAGAGAGAGAGAGAGAGATGAGACGAGAGAGAGAGAGAGAGAGAGAGAGAGAGAGAGAGAGAGACGAGAGAGAGAGAGAGAGAGAGAGAGAGAGAGAGAGAGAGAGAGAGAGAGAGAGAGAGAGGAGAGAGAGAGAGAGAGAGAGAGAGAGAGAGAGAGAGAGAGAGAGAGAGAGAGATGAGAGAGAGAGAGAGAGAGAGAGACGAGAGAGAGAGGAGAGAGAGAGAGAGAGAGAGAGAGAGAGAGAGAGTAGAGAGAGAGAGAGAGAGAGAGAGAGAGAGAGAGAGAGAGAGAGAGAGAGAGAGATGAGAGAGAGATGGAGAGAGAGAGAGAGAGAGAGAGAGAGAGAGAGATGAGAGAGAGAGAGAGAGACGAGAGAGAGAGGAGAGAGCGAGAGAGAGAGAGAGAGAGAGAGAGATGAGAAGAGAGAGAGAGAGAGAGAGAGAGAATTAGAAGAGAGAGAGAGAGAGAGAGAGAATTAGAAAGAGAGAGAGAGAGAGAGAGAGAATTAGAAGAGAGAGAGAGAGAGAGAGAGAGAGAGAGAGAGAGAGAGAGAGAGAGAGAGAGAGAGAGAGAGAGAGAGAGAGAGAGAGAGAGAGAGAGAGAGAGAGAGAGAGAGAGAGAGAGAGAGATGAGAGAGAGAGAGAGAGAGAGAGAGAGAGAGAGAGAGAGATGAGAGAGAGAGAGAGAGAGAGAGAGATGAGAGAGAGAGAGAGAGAGAGAGAGAGAGATAGAAAGAGAGAGAGAGAGAGATCGGATTAAAGAGGTTAAGATTAGATTATTGGGTTTTAAGAATGAATAATGAATTTATACTTAAATTATTTAATTAAGAAAGCTTGTTTCATAAGTTAAGTACTTAATTAGTTTAATGATTGGATTATTTCTTAATTTAGTTTAAGATGACATTTGGCATTATGTATGTGAATAGAAGTAAGTATGTATGCATTTATGCTTGTAGGATAGCATATTTATGTGATGCATGAGCATATGTGTGCTATCATTTACAAAAGAATGTATAAGCATCTGTTAGATGTTGTGGTTAA
Organism: Ceratopteris richardii; assembly: GCA_020310875.1. Taxonomy (NCBI): domain Eukaryota; kingdom Viridiplantae; phylum Streptophyta; class Polypodiopsida; order Polypodiales; family Pteridaceae; genus Ceratopteris; species Ceratopteris richardii. Next base: position 106,775,304 of record CM035440.1, on the reverse strand, counting down.
TATGTTAGTGTGTGTGTGTCTATATATAATAGTTAATGCTATGGTTAGTATGCATATATGTACATATGCATGGGAATAAATATATGTTTGAAAATGAATGAATGAGCATAGGTTAATGTGTGCATTATTGTGTTCATTCGCATAGGATTAAGTGCTTAAGAACATGTTAGTGTGCCTAAATTAAATGTTAGCATGTGCATGTGTGCATGAGAACATACATGTGAGTGATGTGTGTATGAGCATGAGTGTGCATGAATGCATGTTTATGAGTGAGGTAGTGTTAGCATGTGCATATGTGTGAGTGTTAACATATGATTTAATGCATAGGTAAGTAATTGAATTATTGTATGCATATGCATAAATGCATCTAAGTATTAGCATAAATGAGTATTTGCACATTCATGAGAACTAATATGTGTGAGAGCATAATAGCATATGTTTGATGAAATACAAGTACAAGTAGGAATGTAAGTAAGATTAGTTAAGCAAACATTAAATGAATGAGTTTATGTTAGCATATGTGATAATGCATGTGTGTGTTTATGAGAATTAAATCATTTGCATGAGTATATGCATGTGTATGATAATGTAAGTTTATGTTCTTATTGATTTTGTAAATTTACTAATGTTCTAATGTTTTTTGCAGTGTCGAGAAGCATTGAAGTTTAATGAGCAATTGAAGAGCAAATGAAGTGCAGTGAACCGAATGATTCTTGCAAAAACATTGAAGATTACAATTAATTGAAGTGAAGCGGCAGCTTAAAGATCCATTTAAATCTTATTTCCCATTTAGTCAACTATCCAATTGACTAGACATTTATCCAATTGTTTAGGCCTTCCAGTTGTATTAGATTTATTGATTCGAACCATTAGCATATCAATTAATTCATTCAAACAGTTTAGCATCATATTGTTTCATTAGTGTTTCCATTACTTTCCTTGATGTCTTCTAAGTTAGTTCATGAGTCTGAGCACAGTACTATTGAAAATATTGAAAATATTGGAAATGTTCCACCAACTCTAGACAGACCAGAACCCTCTAGCTTACCTGAAAGTTTAGTAGAAGAACCCATTATGGAAGTTTCAATCTCATATCAGGAAGCTGTTGCTATGTGCGAGGCTGCACGTCCTTACGGTCCATAGCTAGTTAAACTATTTACTTTTGGTAAGAAAACTTTAGTTTCAGTCATAGAATTAGGTAATTTATATTGTTTTGTCATTAGAACCCACCATCCGAGCATCTCTCACCACCCGACATTGGTGAACCTGACGTGAACAAACGGCCTTGCAGCTCAGGTATAAAATTTAAATTTTTCGTGCATGTGCATACATGATATCGACAGGTTGGATTGCAGAAGCTTCTTCATCCGTGGGAGCAGTGGCTTTGTCTTTGACTCCTTGCACTCTTCTAGGTGTTGAGGGCTGTTCCCTAGGGAATTGAGCGCCTCCACGAAGAGTGGCAAGTAGCTATCCTCATCTCGCCACCCCTTTTCATTGACATTAGAAGCAAGAACGTTTGCACAATCATCCATTAGCAACTGATGTAGTAGATTTTGATTCTATTAAAAATTGTATAAACTTATACACAAGTCACTCTTTAAGCCTCTTCTTCGATTCAGATTCCAGGTATTTATATTTGGATTCTTTTTGCTTGCACATAATTAAATGAAAATGACATCTAATGTAGAGAATCTTCTGCATGATATGGAAGCACGATTAATTTCATCTATAGATTTAAAGCTTAATTCCAAGTTTGAGTCCTTAAACTCGTTTCTTTCAATCTTAAATACAGTAGTATCTGATTTTAATGCAAACCTTAAGTCAATAGATACTCAATTTGATAACGAGTTTAGGAATTTAGAAGGAATTCTTCATTATGAACTCTCAAATTTGAATGAAAATATGGAAACAATAGCAAATCATGTAAAAGAAATTTCATCATTCAAAACGATTGGTCATGAAATTGCAAGTTTAAAGGAGAACATTGAAAGGTTAAACAATCAAATACACGAAAGTGCTACATGTGAATGCAAACATAGATATCAAGTACGAGTTCAAAGTAGAGCTATGTATTCTATTGACCAAAATCCTTTACCCGATCATAGAAAAGTTGATCCTAAGGCTTTATATCAAAGACCGAAGAGAACTGTAAGATGCTTCTGGTGTGACCAACTAGGTCATTACTTATGGGAATTGTATGGCCTATGAGAAAGCATGTAGCCAACAATTGGTATTAGAAAGTGAACAGAAAATATGTGATTATCAAACGCATCTACCATTGAGATTAAACTTAGGTAGAGGAGGAATGATAGACTATTTTGACCAAGAAAAATTTAGTCCTAAAACCAAACTTCAAAAACAATGGAAACCTAAGAGTCATAAGGAGAAAAGCAATGTATGTCAATTACATTCTATGAACACCAAGATTGTGCCTAAATGTGAATGTTTGGACAATGATCAAAACCTTATTAAACCTAAATCTATGAATAAAATTGATCTTCAAATTAAATCTAAGGATCAAGATACATTGAAAAATTTTAAGAAAGAAGATGCAAAGATAAAAGATGATGAAAATGAACAATCAATTGATGGAAATATAGATATACAGGCGGTTAAAACAGAACCTAAAGTCATAGAAATTGACAATAAATGTGATCAAAATAAAAATGATGAAAGAATAGTACAAACATCTGAAGACGAAAATCTTCAACTTCAATCAGAACATGACAAGAATATGGGAAAATGGGTACAAGAAGCCATATGGAAGATTGAAAATAATATCAAAAACTCATCTAAAGGTAAGAAAAAGGAGAAGAATTTAAGTGAATAGTTTTATTGTGATGGAATTGTTTATTGAAGATAAAACAATTCAAATTTTGAATTTTGCTTGCTGCATATATGCTGTTTTCCTAAAAATTGAGAAACATATACCTAAATTGTTTAGTTTTAATGTTTGAAAAGCTAATTACAAACTTATGATTAAGTTTACATTACGATTTGTTTAATCAAAAGAATTCTAAAATATGAAAACACAAAGTTTGTTTCAAATTAAACAAAAACATGTTTGTAATTATGCTTGCAAATGATTTTGATCAAGTATGCTTGTCATTTCCTAAACTTATGATAAATTTATGATTTTTTTTCTTTCACAAATAAGAAGAAATCTATTATGAAGAACAATATGAAGAATATTATTATGATGAATATTTTGCACAAAATGATCTTTGTTTACAACAATTATGATGATATACTTTTAAAAGAAAGAAATATATATGATATAAATATGATCATGATAAATATGAAGAACATGAAAAAAATGTTACAATATGAGGATGATTTTATTGATATACCATATGATGAGTAAGAGGAACTTTTATAATCCAGATATGAATTTTTCATTGATATAAAGAAAAAAAAATGATGCTCATTCATAAAGATACAAGTTAAAGCTTTTGAACATTTTGATTTTCCTAAATTTTATGAACTTTGTTTCATAGGTTGAAAAACCTATTTAAAAAATTAAGAATGCATTATTTATGATAATTATAACCACTATGAATTTCTAATGATGAAATTTATGACATGATGAAGATGAATCTGATAGAATATATGAATTTATATTTGCAAGATAAATGATAATGAAGATTACTTGTTTTGTAGCTTCTATTTTATAAGTGATTACAGGTTCTGAAGATGCATTGATCAAAGCAATTGAAGATGTTATGCTAAAAGTTCTGATGAATTTAAAGAGAGCAGATTGAAGATGAAGCAGATTGAAGATAAAATTGATTTTAGGTTGTGTTTTTTCTTTGTCTTAAAGTTTTGTTTTACGTATTTTGTTTGCATTCATATAAAACTAATTGATAAAATCTGGAATGAAGAATATTAATTTATAAAGGACTCTATTTAACCATATTAGGAAAATAGACATAATTTATATTTCTACATTTATAGATTAAGTGAGATTTGTTAAAAATAGAAGGATTTGTAGTTTATTTAGATAACGAAAGTAGTTGTATATATGTAGGAGCATATTGTTGCATGATACATGTCTGTGAAAACCTAGATCTTTCTTGTCCATGCAGGTAGATCCTTAGCTCGGATTAAGGGGTTAAGCCTTTCCCCTTTAAAACAAAAAAGTAGTGGAAAAAAAAAAAAGAATATTGACATGGAAGTTATACCTTCTTCCACCCCAAAAAGGTATTTACATTTATTATCGATATGAAGTTTATATCATATTTATATGAAGAAACTAGTTGTGAAAAAAAACACATCTAGTGATTAAAATTGGGCATATGAGGCGGCTGTCTGTCCAAGTAGATTTAGTAGATTCTTTGGCATGCTTGATTGCTCATATGTGAATGCATATATATGACGAAACCTGCATTTGAATGAATGAAAATGAATTCTGTTTTATACTAATCTTTACATAGTTTATAATTGGAAAAAAATGTAAACTAATGTTTGTTGACTGAAAAGGTTAATAGTTTACCTTTATACTTTAATATGTTTTCATTGCCAGATGTAATTGAAATAAACTTCATGTGCATGTTGAAAAGATTTAAAATTTGATAAGATTAAATATATTTAGAAAAAGAATTGATGCTGTTCTATGATTTAATTTTAGGATAATTATTGAAAATGCTGCTTCCCTAAATCTGCAAGTTGGCCCATCGGGACGATGTGCAGGTTTGGTGGCGGTGGATGTCGGGAAGATTTACATCTTCCAGTTGATGACCAGAGAAAATGAAAACAACTTAATTGGTGAATTCTAAACCTCTTTTTCACTGTTGAACAATTGTTCTGGATTGAATTAACTACTTTGAAGTGTTTGCAGGTACAAGAAATGATGAAGAATATGTGTTCACATTAGGGTTACCCTAATTACTCATTTAATGAGTGTTTTAAATTGATACATATAAGACATATGAGTATATACCCCTAGGGTTTCATAAGTTTATATAAGTTAAGTCAGTAGGATTAATCCAAAGGATCTTAAATGATTCCATTGGGTTAATGTTAAGGGTTTAGATGATTTATCATGGGTTAGAGATAGGGTTTTTAAAGGGTTTTCATGAGTTTCTGATGGGTTAAAGTAGGTTTTCTAAGGTTTTTAGAATGTTTTAAAGGTTTTTAAACAATTAATATTTAATGAAATTAATCTATATCTAAACATTGGTTCAATAATAAAAATTAAAATATGGTTTAATTAATTATTTAATCATGTATGTGCAATTAAATCCTAAAGTTTGATTTAATTAAAACTTAAACTAAGGTTAATTTAAATGATTTACTTAATTAATAAAATTAAGGTAATAGAATTTAAATGAAAATGAAGTGGATAATTAATGAGTGGTATATGTGAATAGTGTTAAAAGGATGGTGTGAATTGAGTGTGTAACTAAAGTGGTTAAAGTGAGTAGTTAAAAGTGTGGTAATTATGTGTGCAAGATAAAAGAGAGGCCTAAATAATTTATGCATTTAAAGTAGGAAAGTGAGTGGAAGAAAAGAGTGGTGTATGTGTAAGGATTAAAGAATGGATGAGAAATTAAAGTAAAAACCAAAAGAATGGTAAGCTCATGATTTGTGTGAGTATATAAATGTGTATGCTTCTTGAGTTTTTTCTAATGTTTTTTTTCAAGTAGTCATTTCTTCTACTTTGATCTCCTCCTTGTGGTTCTGAACACGTAAAAAAGTGATTCATTGTTTTGTTTCATTCCTTTTAAGACTCTGCGTAGCTAGGAGAGATTATCTTCTTCATCTTCTATCTCTGCGCAGAAGAGTTTATGGTCGTGAGGGAGCAGCTGGCGGCTGAGGTTCAGAATGTTAGTGAGAGAAGACGATTTTTATTTTC
>CM035440.1:106726950-106764450 GCA_020310875.1 Ceratopteris richardii | reverse complement strand
CATATGCTAACATAAACTCATTCATTTAATGTTTGCTTAACTAATCTTACTTACATTCCTACTTGTACTTGCATTTCATCAAACATATGCTATTATGCTCTCACACATATTAGTTCTCATGAATGTGCAAATACTCATTTATGCTAATACTTAGATGCATTTATGCATATGCATACAATAATTCAATTACTTACCTATGCATTAAATCATATGTTAACACTCACACATATGCACATGCTAACACTACCTCACTCATAAACATGCATTCATGCACACTCATGCTCATACACACATCACTCACATGTATGTTCTCATGCACACATGCACATGATAACATTTAATTTAGGCATACTAACATGTTCTTAAGCACTTAATCCTATGCGAATGAACACAATAATGCACACATTAACCTATGCTCATTCATTCATTTTCAAACATATATTTATTCCCATGCATATGTACATATATGCATACTAACCATAGCATTAACTATTATATATAGACACACACACTAACATATTAACCACAACATCTAACAGATGCTTATACATTCTTTTGTAAATGATAGCACACATATGCTCATGCATCACATAAATATGCTATCCTACAAGCATAAATGCATACATACTTACTTCTATTCACATACATAATGCCAAATGTCATCTTAAACTAAATTAAGAAATAATCCAATCATTAAACTAATTAAGTACTTAACTTATGAAACAAGCTTTCTTAATTAAATAATTTAAGTATAAATTCATTATTCATTCTTAAAACCCAATAATCTAATCTTAATCTCTCTTTAATCCGATCTCTCTCTCTCTCTCTCTTTCTAATTCTCTCTCTCTCTCTCTAATTCTCTCTCTCTCTCTCTCTCTTTCTAATTCTCTCTCTCTCTCTCTCTCTCTTTCTAATTCTCTCTCTCTCTCTCTCTCTCTCTCTCTCTCTCTCTCTCTCTCTCTCTCTCTCTCTCTCTCTCTGTGCGCTGCCGTGCGCAGCGCCGTGGAGGGAGGGAGAGAATAATTTCTCTCTTTCTCTCTATTTCTCTCTCTAAGTCTTCAGATACTCTCTCCACGTTTGATTCTCCTGCGCGCGTGCATCTCCCAAGAGACAACTCTCTCTCATTGTCATAAGCAGCCAAAAATGACGCCAGGAAAACTCTCTTTGCTCTGTGCACATCTGAGCGCCGCCAGACAACTGTTGGCGCCAGAATATGTACTCTCACTCTACCTCTGCGATTCCCAGCTGCCAGGCCTCCTCCAGAAGAAAGAACATCTACTCTCCCTATTTTCTCTGACGCATACGCACTACTCTCTCTCTACTTTCGACCTTTCAGACCACCGCCACCAGAGATTAATAGCTTGTCAGAGCTGCCATCATGACCTGTCAACATCTAATCTTATTTTATACACACTACTCAAGAGAAAATAAAAATCGTCTTCTCTCACTAACATTCTGAACCTCAGCCGCCAGCTGCTCCCTCACGACCATAAACTCTTATGCGCAGAGATAGAAGATGAAGAAGATAATCTCTCCTAGCTACGCAGAGTCTTAAAAGGAATGAAACAAAACAATGAATCACTTTTTTACGTGTTCAGAACCACAGGGAGGAGATGAAAGTAGAAGAAATGACTACCTGAAAAAAAACATTAGAAAAAACTCAAGAAGCATACACATTTATATACTCACACAAATCATGAGCTTACCATTCTTTTGGTTTTTACTTTAATTTCTCATCCATTCTTTAATCCTTACACATATACCACTCTTTTCTTCCACTCACTTTTCTACTTTAAATGCATAAATTATTTAGGCCACTCTTTTATCTTGCACACATAATTACCACACTTTTAACTACTCACTTTAACCACTTTAGTTACACACTCAATTCACACCATCCTTTTAACACTATTCACATATACCACTCATTAATTATCCACTTCATTTTCATTTAAACTCTATTACCTTAATTTTCTTAATTAAATAAATCATTTAAATTAACCTTAGTTTAAGTTTTAATTAAATCAAACTTTAGGATTTAATTGCACATACATGATTAAATAATTAATTAAACCATATTTTAATTTTTATTATTGAACCAATGTTTAGATATAGATTAATTTCATTAAATATTAATTGTTTAAACCTTTAAAACATTCTAAAACCATAGAAAACCTACTTAAACCCATCAGAAACTCATGAAAACCCTTTAAAACCCTATCTCTAACCCATGATAAATCATCTAAACCCTTAACATTAACCCAATGGAATCATTTAAGATCCTTTGGATTAATCCTACCGACTTAACTTATATAAACTTATGAAACCCTAGGGGTATATACTCATATGTCTTATATGTATCAATTTAAAACACTCATTAAATGAGTAATTAGGGTAACCCTAATATGAACACATATTCTTCATCATTTCTTGTACCTGCAAACACTTCAAAAGTAGTTAATTCAATCCAGAACAATTGTTCAACAGTGAAAAAGAGGTTTAGAATTCACCAATTAAGTTGTTTTCATTTTCTCTGGTCATCAACTGGAAGATGTAAATCTTCGCGACAACGTATAATGATAACTATGCATTGAAGATCAAGGAAGAGATAGATAGACTCATTGAGGCCGGATTCATTTATGAGATAGAACTTATTGAATGGGTATCGCCCATTGTAGTCATGCCTAAGAAGAATGGTAAGTTGAGAGTGTGTATTAATTTGAAGAAATTCAATGCCACCACAATTAGGGGCAGTTACCCTCTGCCTATTACAAAACACCTGTTGGAAAGAGTCGCAGGCAGGGAAGTGTATAGATTTCTTAACGGATTTTCAAGCTATAACCAAGTCACCATTGCTCCCGAAGGTCAACATAAAATGGATTTTGCCACTAAATAGGGTATCTTTGCATTTCGAGTGATGCCTTTTGGGTTGACAAACGCACCTGCAACCTTCCAAAGGTTGATGTGCCACATGTTCAAAGAGTTTCTGAGAAAGAACTTAGAAGTGTACGTAGATGATCTGTGTGCTCACTCAATGCTTAGATCACATCACATCCCTGAGCTTAAATGAATCTTCGACAAGTGTAGGGAATATCAAGTTTGTTTAAACCCTGAGAAGTGCGTCTTTATGGTAAGACAAGGTAAGATACTTGGTCACACAGTTTCAAAAAATGGAATTTCCACAGATGAGGATAAGGTATAAGTGATCAATGAATTACCCAGGCCAAAGAACGTAAAGGAGGTACAAGCATTTATGGGCCATTGCGGATATTACCGACGATTCATACATATGTATGCAATCATTGCTAAACCACTATACAACTTGCTAACTAACTTTGAGTCGAGAGAAGAATGTGAGAGCTCCTTTAGTGAATTGAAATGACGATTGTGTTCTGTACCTATTATAGTCATGCCTGATTGGAACAAACCTTTTCACATACACATAGATGCTTCTAATCACGCCATAGGCTGTGTGTTAGCACAACCCACAGATGAAGGGAATATTGACTTACCGATTGCATATGCTAGTAGGCAGTTGATTGCCACAGAGAGAAATTACACCACGAGAGAGAGAGAGAGAGAGAGAGAGAGAGAGAGAGAGAGAGAGAGAGAGAGAGAGAGAGAGAGAGAGAGAGAGAGAGAGAGAGAGAGAGAGAGAGAGAGAGAGAGAGAGAGAGAGAGAGAGAGAGAGAGAGAGAGAGAGAGAGAGAGAGAGAGAGAGAGAGAGAGAGAGAGAGAGAGAGAGAGAGAGAGAGAGAGAGAGAGAGAGAGAGAAGAGAGAGAGAGAGAGAGAGAGAGAGAGAGAGAGAGAGAGAGAGGGAGGGAGGGAGGAGGGAGGGAGGGAGGAGGGAGAGAGAGAGAGAGAGAGAGAGAGAGAGAGAGAGAGAGAGAGAGAGAGAGAGAGAGAGAGAGAGAGAGAGAGAGAGAGAGAGAGAGAGAGAGAGAGAGAGAGAGAGAGAGAGAGAGAGAGAGAGAGAGAGAGAGAGAGAGAGAGAGAGAGAGAGAGAGAGAGAGAGAGAGAGAGAGAGAGAGAGAGAGAGAGAGAGAGAGAGAGAGAGAGAGAGAGAGAGAGAGAGAGAGAGAGAGAGTAGGAATGGTCTATGCCGTCAAGAAATTTCATTACTATTTATTGGCAAATAAGTTTAAATTCTTTACAGACCATAAGGCTCTCTTGTATTTAGTGAACAAACCCTGCAACACGAGTAGGCTAATACATTGGTTTCTACTAATGATGGAGTATGACTTTGAAGTCGTAGTCAAGAAGGGTAAAATGCACTTGAGAGCTGACCATCTCTTGAGGATAACTTTAGGAGAAGCACATATTGGAGTAGCTGATGAGCTACTAGATGCTTACCTATTTAATGTTGAGATTGTCCTTGAATGGGCAAAGCCATAGTTCCACTATTGACATATGGACCTAAGAATTCTCAAGTGAGAACCCAAGAGAAAGAGGTAGTGAAAGTGGAGAGATACCAAATCCTCACTAGTAGTGTCTCAAAATATCCCTACTTGTTGCATAGAAGAATAGGAGCATGACAATTGGTTGCAACAATCACATGTAGGTGCACTAGAGCAACATCATTCGAGACAGGGGACATTACTGAAGTTGAAAAGGTTAGGTGTGTATTGGTCCTCAATGGAAAAAGATGTCCGACAACTTTGCAATGAATGTCCAAACTGTTGTAGTAGACCACTGATAGAACACCCCACTCTATACCATGTGGCCCTAATGCCAGATTGGAGTGAACCTTTGGTTAACTATCTAAGGATGAAGACTTTCCCAGAAGACATGACTTTGGAACGTAAACGAAGTCTCGAGCAGGAGGTTCAATATTATAAGCTCATTGGTGATAATCTGTATAGACAAGGGAGAGACGATTGTCTAAGGATATGTATGCACGAGAGTGAATATCTCAACCTCTTGGAAGCTCCTCATCAAGGTGCAGCAGGAGGCCATTTTGGACCTGACCGTGTTATTAAGGCCATACTATTTTCAGGATTATGGTGGCCCACTCTCCATATGGACACCCACACATATGTAAAATGATGTGACATATGTCAAAGGGCTCAATATCCTATACACAAAGATGAGATGCCCCTATGACCCATGATGGGAGGATGCACATTCTCAAAATGGGAAATAGATTTTGTTAGACCTATTAACCCCCCCTGCAAGAACTCCCATATCGAGTATATCATAGTTTCCCCAAACTATCTCACTAAATGTAGAGGCCAAGGCCACAAAGCAGAATGATGCACACATGACTACAAAATTCTTGTTGAGAATGTCTTCACAAGATATGGGCTTCCTATAGAGCTTGTAAGTGATAGGGGTACTCATTTTCTAAACGAGGTTATTGAATATTTATTACAAGATTTCATGGTAATACACAAGAAATCTGCACCACATCATCCACAAGGCAATGGATAGGCTGAGTACTAACAAAATTTTGTGCAACATAATGACCAAGATTGTGAATAATAAGCGTTCAGGTTGGGATCAGCAATTGCACCATGCCTTATGGGCCTATCAAGTGGCATATAAAATAGTGCTCAATGCTGTTGGAAACAATGTCCCATTGGTCCAAGTTGATGAATCTTTCTTAATAAGAAGAACATGTGTAGACATCTTGTATAGTCTTTAATCCAAGAATCCACGGGCGCTACTAGATATAATGGATATTTTTTAGTACTCTCTACATCCAAAAGACACTAGTGTGCGTGGCTATGCCATTACTCTTCCAACCTAGCTACTCGGGATCAAATCCCGTTGCCAGCAACACGGAGATATATAATCCTTTTGATATCATGCTTTTCAACTCAATAAAAGCAAAACAAACAGCGAACGCGGAAGACTATTCGCGTAGCGATCATGCTTTATTGGAGATCGCAGATCGTAGCTTTATTAGCTTTATTATGAGCTTTTCAAAGTTACACAAAACTATATAAGAAGAGTATTGGCCTCATTATCTTTCATCCTTCACCAATTTCAACACAAGCTTTGGAGCTTGGACCTCAGTAGAGGTGGTGTTTCTTCTAGCACATGGGGCAGCCATGGTGCTAACTTGAAGCATGTTGAGGAGCAGCTATGGAGTTCTTCTTGGTGATTCTTCTTGGAGAAGATGAAGGGTGTGCTCGCACTCTAGCTCATGGAGAGGAGGTCATCTCTTGTTCATGGCAAGAAGACTTGATTATTAGCAGCTTGATGGTGAGGATCGACCATCTACATGATTTTGAAGATTATCTTCTACAGGAAGATATTAGGTTGAAGATTGTCTTCTACAAGAAGATGTCGGGCTACTTCAAAGACATTAGATGATGATTAACATAAGATTCACATCTTATGTTAAGTATTCAGGTACATATTCTCTTTATGCACACAGGTACTACTTGAAGTTTATGGAGGTTGTGGCGTTCATATCAGGAGGAGTCCTATTCGGCATAGGTACAAGAGAATCAATACTTATATGCTTTATGCATATTTTTATGAGGTGTTTGAGAAGGTGTGTTCACATGAGTTTGAGGATTTCCGGCAACAATCTTGTTAGCATTCTATGCTACTTTATAAGTATGTGATCTTTTCACACACGTATCTGACTTAGGGTCTTCCATAGCCTAAGTTTAGATGTAGGTTTGTTGACCATCAGTTTCACACTGATTCTTCCTCTTTCAGTCACTCATATTCACTCTTCTATAACCTATTAGGTCACACATCTCATGTATATTCAGATTACTGCCCACACATCTGAATATGTTTGTTACATTGTACATTCACTCATTCATCTATTTCTCATCACATAGAATGGTTGAGAATTTTGCTCCCACATTGTACATTGAACATTGGTATATATGATACTATGAGTAAGCGATGGCTTACATAACACCTTACACATGTCGTCTATTCTTTCTCTATCTTTATCTCATCATCTGTATGATTAAGTTGTGGAATGTTCATGTTTTGTCAATATGGAAGATTGTTGGAATTAATGTTGTACATGATTGGAACTATGGAACCATGGACGTGTGACATGAGCCCAAGGGCCTACCTCACTTCCAACAAATGCCACACCATTCTAGATGGTATTTGGTCAGAATGTTGTGTTGCCATTGGAGTTTCTGATTCCCACCCTCAAGATAGATTAGGAGCATGAGTGGACAGGTCATGAACTTTCCTCGAGAATACTTGACTTAGAACAACTAGGAGAGACTAGATTGCATGCAGCAGCAGGAATTTATGCCGCTAAGAAAGGACAGAAAGTCTACTTTGATGCTCATATCAAGGACAAAGGATTACAAGTAGGAGATTTGGTTTTAGTTTACACCTTGAAACAACATGCCTGTAAGTTAGAGAAATGAGGATATGGAGCCATGATTTCAATAGGATATTGACTAATGGTGTTGTTCAACTAGCAAATCTAGAAGGAGAGGTAATGCCTAATTATATTAGTGGATGTAGAGTTGAGCTATATCAAGAACCCTTGATTGAGGATATGCTTAAACGGCTAACTCTTGCAACACGGGTTCAACTCCCGTTACTCGCCAAAGACACGTCGTCCCGGGCCGAAGAAGCCAAGCAAAACAAAAATGAATGGCGTCACTCTGCTTTCTGAGTTGTTTGTCCGCTTACTTAACCCTGAGAATTCGTTCGCGCCTGGACTGTGAACTTGTTCTACACACGGATAGATAGTCTAATGTGATCATCGTCGATGAACCCGAGGCTTAAGTGTTTTCGCTGTAGCCTAACGGTTAAGCGTTTATTTACAAAACAAGACAAGACAAGACAAGACCAACATGGTCCTTCTTTACTACATGGTGTAGCTGTAGCTTCACCTTCATGGTCTCTTTAGCGCAAGACAAGACCAGAATGGTGTAGCTGTAGCAAGACCAACATGGTCCTTCTTTACTACATGGTGTAGCTGTAGCTTCACCTTCATGGTCTCTTTAGCGCAAGACAAGACAAGACCATGAAGGGAATGCGCGGTTTAGCTTAACCGTTTACTTTAGGTATTAGCATAGCCCTAATACCTTTAGGCCCTAGTATTGTTGACAGGAGACCATTTGTTAACATCACTCTAGGTCATGACCCCATGCATACACAAATTAGGGCTTTAATCGATTATGGTGTAGCAATGAATGCAATTAGGTTCTCTCATTGTCAGGGACAGGAACAGGTGGTGAAGCCTATCTTATAGGATTAGGTGGATTAGAAACCCCTTGCATAGGCGAGGTGGAGTTACCAATCTCAATCGAGGAGGTGACCATGATAGATAAGCTTTTGGTTTACCATGACGAAGACCTAATAGAACCCATGATCCTAGGCAGGAATGGTTATACAACTACTCGGTGAACTTAAATCTTCACAGGAGTGTGGTTCAGCTAGAACTTGCTGGAAAGTGCCATGAGCTACCACTCAGAGGTCAGTGCCCTGAAGTATTGGACTTAATATAAGACCCTCCAACTATGAGTGGCCTCACTCCAATTATGAGTGGCCTAACTCTGGCTATGAGTGGTTTAGCTGGCTCTAACAAAAAGAAGCGGGAGACACCACCCCTCAAGGAGGTAAAATTGAGTATGTAGGCAGGATCCAGACAAGTATGGCGGCATAAGGTTCAACCTCAAGCTGGGCATGAACCCCCACCAACTCTAGGCAAGCTTGAAAGGCCACCAAGATATCCCCAATCAGGCAACTACACATGGGATGATTCAAGAACTTCCATCGGATCACCCTTGCTAACATGGTGTCCACCTAGATCTATTGTACAAAATGCCTCATTCTCTAATGGGTTGGACATGTTAGCATTGGATCTCCCTTCTTTTCCAAATTAGAGCATTGCCATGACATCTCACCCTCGATGACTAGGATAGCCACATCACCCACATACTCAAAGAAGAAGCACATCACGGTGGACCCTTGGACAGTCTAGTAAGGCAATCCCACACCAAATGTGGATAAGAAAAGCTACATCATCAAACGAGTCAACACCTCCAGATCTTCGACAAACCTGTCAATTTCACTCACAACAGTGGTAGTGCATTCAACAAATTTGGGTGCCAAAGCCCTTAGTGAAATCCCAATCCACGTCTCACCAGATTCGGATACCTAAGAACTATGCAACTTATAAATCAACTTTAGTGAACCCGAGGGAAACCTTTTCTGCTAGTAATGAGACACCCTACAAACCCTCTTTTGTATATTCCACTTCATCTTTTGTACCCCATCGTATTGTACAAAAATGGATTCCCAAAACTTCACTAATCCTGACCGCACCTAACCAAGCCAATCCTTACTAACAACCTTGTGATGATAAGCATCCACTGACTACTCCATCCATCTCCATTTTTGTCAACTCATCTAACTACCACCCTTGTAACTTACACTAACTTAGTAAGCAATGCTCACAAGTTTTCAATTGTAAAACCATGTATCGCACGTCATTCAAACCACGCACATTGCATGGGAAGCATGTTGGTGGTGGAAAGGAATGGAGATCTCATATCCTTGGGATCTTAATTAATTTCCATGAATAATGTGTTTTCCTCTTCACTCTAGTTTAGCTTCATTCACAGGACTCTGTCATGCAACCGGAAAGCTCCACTAGTGCAGCACTTGGACAACCAGTGGGTGATTTCTTAGCCCTTCCATTCGAGAACATGTTAATAGCGGTGCCGCTAGAATTCCAAGGTTTCATAGGCCCCATTCCAATTGAAGACCCACCCATGGGTAAAATGGAGAAAGTGAGCAGTAAAGCGCATTGGTTCCAAGGACTCGTTGGACCACTGGGCAAAGCGGATTTTATCTACGATGCTAATCTAACATATGGAGCCAATGTTTGGCGGTGATATTAGTTCTTCTCTCAAGAGTTTGAAGCCCTCTAGAATAGTGAACTCAGGCCTATTTGGCAACAAGCAGGATTTGCAACCTATTTCAGTGCACCACTTCCTAAGCCTGACTTCTATCGGTGCTATTATTTGGTTGCATCTATCAAGGCACAAGAGTGAAAGGAGTTGGATCCAATATTCATACTGCCTTCCTTAGTAAATGACCCCCCCATTCAAGAAATTCACTTTTTCCTTGGATTTAATCAGAGCAGCTCTTAAGATTCATGGTACTCATATGCCCACGGAGAAAGAGCACCTCATTCTCGAGGCTATGAAGAGAAGTGACATGGAAAAATGGCCTGCTATCTGAGCAATCACTCCTCAACTCACTACTCCCTTGAGAATCTATCTCTAGCATTTTTCTTTTCGGACACAAGATCGTTTTACCATTCCCCACAAGTGCTTATGGTTTGGATTATACCTTGCTACTATGGGTCCTTAAACGATTGACATTGAAACTCACATCCAAGACCAGCTCGTACTGGAAAGTCATCTTTGGGAAAAGAAGAAGGTTGTCCATGGTTGCAATGCTATCACACACATTATTTATATGTGCTTAGCTTATGATATTACCATTGAAAGAGTCCAATAGCACAGTTACAACAATACAAGGGTTGAAAGAAAACCAAACAACCTCCAAATATGAAGAGAGTAAAGCGAATGTGTGGTACACTTCCTTGTTTACCAATTGTGGACTCGCCTTCACCACAAACCACACCGGAGCCCTCCCCACAACGCTCTCTAGCTCAATCGCAAACTATAGTTCTGCCACTCAGAATCCGTTTGAATCAAGGAGTAACGTTTATACAAATGGCTACAATGAGTGAGGTCTCACAGGTGGCAACCACTATTCCTACTACCACCCCCATCACAACTACCACAATGGTTGAAGTTCCCATTGTGACCATCACTTTTGTATCTGAACATTTTACTTTTTTGGTCACTAGCTTGGGCACAAAAGATATCAATACCACCTTTGAATTTGAGATGCTAGAGGTGTTATCTAGTGACTTCCAGTTTTTGGACACACAATTTACTTCTCAGAAATATGAACGACCCGCTTACCCAACCACATCATCGGAAGGAGGCAAAGACTCTAACTCTGAAGAAGAAGATGATGACTCCACAGTGATCGATGATGGTGTAGATGACACTGAGGAGAGCGAGGGAGAAGAACATCGATCAGAGACACAAGGTGAAGCTCAAGGGGACACCAGGACATATGAAGAGGAGTCAGCAGAAGCAGTTGCATATACAATAACCATCAGAAGACTACATGACACAATGAACAAGGTTTGGGCGAGGAGCAGGATAACTGAGGAACAGAGTCAAGCTATTTTGTAGCAAGAATTGGCCAACGATGGCTTTGAGGAGACATTCATTGCAGCTATGCACCAATTAGTCCAATCAGTAGGTGTAGCAGAAGCTTTGCACTACTTGAAGCAGAAACCGCTTCCCAAGTTTGATCCTCGGTGAGTAAGAATACTTAGACGGCCTGATGAATTTATTTGTGTATCAACGAAACCTATGACATCAACACCCACTTTGATTTCTCCAATCATTGACCTAAATGTGAGAGAAGCCACTACCCTTGTATATACCAATAGTGGAACCACCACTTCTTCTTCCCCAGCACCAACCCAACCCTCCGTTGATGTTGTAGAAAGTCCTAACGTTCGCATTCCATCACCTGTTTCCATTTGGCCCCCAATCTCTAGCCCGATTATGATTAACTCTCCCATTACATCTGTCTTCACTCCACCTTTCCCTATGCCACCAGTCATTCCCCCACCTACACATTTCGTACACCGGAAACCCATTGTACACCTTTGCATCGTATACACAATCACCCTTGTTCTACCCCTCTTTCACATCTTTTCTATATCTACAAACCTCACCATTTTCCTCTTTAATGTATTCACAAGAATTCAATTCACAGGCTCCTTTCCTATGGTCACCAATCACACCACTCCACTCGCCTCTTACAATACCACTGCACCCCCCACCTCGTACAATCGCACCCACTTCACTATTTCACATTGCCACCACCAAAAGCACCTCCCGTGACATGGAGATTTCACCCATTGCCTCACTAGATGCACATGTACAAGTATCATCCACATTAATTAGCACACTCCACACGAGACCCATCACCGTGCACCTTGCCACACTTGCCACAACATCCACTGTCCCAACCCCAACTCCCATACCCACTGCATCACAACTCCCCATGCATGTATCATTTCCTACATTCTCATTATCTTCCATTGTTGATGCTTCCATTCAGTAGATGATACAATGCCTTCAAAAAATTAACACCGAGTATTCTTCGTCAGGGTGACAACACTCGTCCCTCCAACAGACGACCCAAGAATTGTAGAAACAACTAGATACGCTAACATTATAGAATCAAGAACTCAACATGAAATATCAAGCCTTGGAAGCAGAGTAGCAAAAGGAACAACAAACCCTCGAGGCACAATTACAGGAGCATGTGAAAGATATCAAGTCTCAGTCAAACATACATTTAATTTGCAATGCTCAATTATCGCACAACATGGCACTCCTTCCGAGGCACCTCAATGCAACGAAAGAAGAAAATCAACGACTCCAAGAGAAAAATCATGAAAACTTCAAGGCTACACTAGATCATCCAGAGACATCTGTAAGCCCCTCATGCTTTAGAGCCATTCCTCTTGAGTCCATGCAAATTCTATTGGATGATCACACACGCATGCTAGAAGATTACAACGGACTACAAGTCGAGTGCGAGATGTCACGACGAAGAAGATAATGAAGAGAGCTCACACACACTCTCTCACAATCAAAGAGAAGCACACACTCAGTTTTAGGAAAGGAAGAATGATCTTCTTCTTCTTCTTCTTCTTCTATTAAATAAAAGGAATGTACAAGAATGACCTAAAAATAGGAATACAACAAGTGCAATATATAAAGACCAGTACATAAGGAAAAACCTAATGTTAGCCAATGAGTGAGCTGACAAGAAACAAATGTGCCATCACTCTTGGTAGATAAATATAATAAAGCTCAATGAAGTATCCCTGACATGTACTAGTGTGACCACTATACATGTCAGAGAAACAAAAAACTGATACGTGTCATCTTGGATCATCACATGTTGAGCTTGATATCTCAACACTCCCCCTCAAGTTCAACATCATGTCCTCTCATCCAAGCATCTTTCGAAACTTCTTCAACTTCTCTGCTCTAATTGCTTTAGTGAAAATATCAGCAACCTACTCATCTGTTCTCACATAAATAAGATCAATATCACCTCCTAATACCTTCTCTCTAATGAAGTGATAATGTACCTCGATATGATTTTTTCTAGCATGAAAAATAGGGTTCTGTGCTAGGTATATGCTGCATAAGATTATCACAATAGATGGTGCTAGGCTTTTGTGTCACGAGGAAGGAGATAAGGAAGAAAGCTCACACACACACTCTCACTCTCAAGGAGAAGCACACACACACACAGATTGAGGCAAGGAAGAATCAACAAAGCAACAGTGGGTTGCTTCTTGCTGCTCCATGTAATAGCTACCAGCCCAATATGCATCGGTGTATCTAGAAACCTGCAAATCTACACCAGCCTCATAAAACAATGCATAATCCAAAGTAGCACTCACATAACGTAGAGTGCGCCTCAAAGCATCCAAATGTGGCTTCCTGGGAACCTACATAAACTGACTTTCAAGTCCAATAGTATAACTTAGATCAGGCCTTGTAATTGTGAGATATATAAGACTTCCCACAGTTTTCCTCTACATAGTAGCATTTTCCAATGCCTCACCTGATGTAATATCCAATTTCAAATTCTTATCTAATGGCATAGAAATTGGCTTACAATTAGCCATACCATACTTTTGCAGCATATTCAAGGCATATTGCCTTTGCAACATCCATATACCTGTTTCTGTATGTATAAACTCAATGCCCAAGAAATAGCGCAGCACACCAAGATCTTTCATGTCAAATTCCTGCATAAGAAGTTGCTTTACCTCTTTGATGTTTCCTTCATTATCACCACCGACAATCATGGCATCAACATAAATAGCCACAATAGTGATGCCATCATCAGCCGTCGTTGCATATAGTGAGTGATCTGCATCACACATAGAAAACCCAATGCTGGTAAAGTAATCAGCAATCCTTGCATGCCATGCACGAGGGGCTTGCTTCAGCCCATACAAAGCCTTTTGAAACCTGCAAACATATTCTGGATGCTTTGAATCTTCATATCCTTGTGGCTGGTCCATATATACTTCTTCCTGTAACTCACCATGTACGAAATCATTCTAGCCTTTGCTTTCTAAACTATACCCAACAAAAGTACATTTTACTACTTTATCATCCAATTTTCTACATTGTTGTTCAAGCACTTATGCATATGCCAAACAACCAAAAACATTTAGATGAACAACAAATGGCTTGTAACCATGTGAAGCCTCATATGGAGTGGTAGAATGACCTCAAGCTAGAAGCTATGTGGTAAAGGCTGACCTTTGACCATACACCTGGCCATTTGTATGAGTGACCTATTCTTCCTTTTAGGAACTCCATTCCGTTGACGTGTATATGGTACTTTACACTAATGTTTTATCCCATGATCAGCCATAAATGCATTAAAATGAGAAGACATGTATTCCCCCCTCGATCAAAATAGAGGGTGTCCATTGTGCATGCGACAGATTTTCAACCAAAACAAGAAAGTGTTTGAAGCATATGAACACTTTAGACTTTCCTTTCAATGGATAAACCCGTGCATGCTTGGAAAAATCATCAATGAGATTCATGAAGTAAAGGTAGTTCCCAAAAGAGGATGTCTTCATAGGGCCATAGACATCATTGTGAACAAGCTACAATTTTTGAGTAGCTCAAATTAAACCATCTTTTGGGAACAAGGAATGGTACATTTTACCCAAGATACAACCTTCACAAACATGTTTACCAGGTGCCTCAAGTTTGCGCAAAGAGGACACCATTTCAGGTTTCTGCAAGCATAACAAAGTAGCAAAATTTAGATGACCAAAAGCATGTGTGCCAAAGCTTTGCATATGAGATTGCTTGAGAATCATATCCGACACATGCTGAATCATTCATATATTTTTCATTGTCTATGAGCTTATACAACCCATGACATAAAATGAGTGAAGAAATAATAACATCACCATTTGAGAGATCATGTATTGTACATCTTTCATCAACAAATTTGACAACAAAGCCAATCTCGGCTAATGTCAAAACTAACAACAAATTTTTCTTGATCCTTGGTACAAACAAAGCATCTGACAATGTAAAATAACTACCATTAGCAGTAGTCAAAATGATCTTACTAACTCCCATTACAAGATAAGAGGAGTTGTTGGTGCATGTGATAGTATTCCTTGTAGGGGTAGGCTCAAGTGAATTGAAGAAACTGTGCTGCGAGGTAATATGTATGGTTGCCCCACTATGAAAGTACCAAACATCAGAGTCTACTCCAGACATACAGTGCTCATGAGAAGATGGGTCAAAATTGGAAATAATAGTAAATGCCCATTTATCATTTTGCACAAGATTAGCAGACTCTATATTAGGTCTAGATGCCTCTCCAACAACCATTCCAACCTCTTTTTTCTTTGCCTCTTTAGCAGCCATTTTTGGACAACTCTTTATGACATGATCATTTCCTTTACAATATTTGCAAAACGACTTCTATTTTTTTGATTTTTTCTCATCTTTGTCTTACTTTTTAGACTATGTAGAATTAGCAGATTTTTGCTTACTAATAGATGAGCCCCATTTACCTTTGCCCTCCTAACTAGCTAGAAAAACTTGATCTATGACACACATAATGGACTTGTTCTACCTAGATCGCTCTTCCGACAATAAAACAGAGACTAAATCTTCAAATGTTAAGGAATTTGGATTGCCTTTCATCATCAACCAAAGTGTAGAAGCAAGACTCTGATAGGAATATGGAAGACTATTCAAAATAGTTTGCACAGGTGAACAGTTTGACAAGACTTCATCATGAGAAATCAATGGCTCCTTTAAATCTTTGATCTTTGTCAAAAAATTATCCATGGAATATCCTTCATTCATGCGCTCACTCTCCAACTATTTCTCGAGGTAAGCAATGCGAGCCTCATTTCTTGCATGGTATAAAGTGGTAAGTGTATCCCAAGCATTCTTAGTTCGTCATCTTCAATGCCATTTGCATCACCTTCAATAACTATATTCATGGGCATAATAGGATATTTTTCAACACCCTACATAATATTCCACAGTCCTTTTGCAACCAATACAATCAATACATGACACATCATATATGCTCATAATGGGTAATTAGTACCATTCAATCTATCCTCGAAATCCAACATATAGAATATATCATTGCTTTTAGCTATGGCCATTGACTAAAATACCATGATGTATAAAAATTACTATATCTTGAAAAGTTGAATAGCTTGTCGAGCTCTTCTAGATTTATAGCAAACTTTGAGCCGCTTGTGCTGGCAAACCAAAACCTTTATATATGTTTGGCACAAAAGGACAAAATTGCTTGTATAGGCACTATGATAGTGCATTTGGAGGTTGAAACGAGCTTAGATCACATTTTCAACACCAGAGAGAAAAGATGTTTTTAACTCCTAATCGCCCTAAGTATGCTCACCAATTTTCATGTGATTTTGAGACTGTTATTGGAGGGGTGTCTATGACACTCTAGATGGTCGTGACCTGCTCTAATACCAATTGTTGGAGTTTGTGGTCTATGAAAGCATGCAAACAACACAAGGAAGAAGAAGAAGCTTGGAGTATAACACACAATATTGAATGTTTTACCAAGAGAATGTACACAAATAATTAATCGGTTAGGATTATAGGTGAATGTACAAGGGGAAAAAACCTCCTAAAGAGGGAAAAAGTGCCTCGGTGGTCCTAGTGTGTTCAAATACATCACTACCGAGATATATCAACAAACTTTGAAGGCACACCACTTTTGATATACCTAACACTAGAATTGATGATGACTTCATTATTTATTATGCCAAGTCATACAAAAAGCAATGATGTAGAAAGTCCTTTGTTTCATGCTTGTCAGACATCATTTTCCCTTCCCTCGGTCCCCCAAGAAATTTCCGCAGTGTGGGTGGAGGCCTTTGCCTACTATAATGAACTGGCTAAGTGTTGGAGAAGTGCGGTGGAAAGGGCTCAACAAAATCTGATCAGGACTCATAAGGCTATAAGAGATATCTGGAAAAAAAGAAGAGAAACGGTATACCGGAGGCTCTTAGGGCTTGAAGAAGAAGTGAACAAAGGTAACTTGCAATGCCAACCAGGTCTTCTGAAGATCAGGGGAAGACTAAGATTCGAGGAGGAGATTCAAAGGAAAAATCTTCAAATATTCTTCAAAGATTGGTGGGCGGGGAAGGCCGACAAACCATCAAAAGAGATGTGTAACATCCTCAAAAGGAAACAAGCTACGGAATCCATCCCCTTCTTGGTCGATAAGAATGGGATCAAATGTAGCACGGAAGTTGAGAACAGATCTATTATCGTTGAGCACTTTACCCATCTTCTTGGGGTCTCGACTCCTCCTTCCTCGCACAGACATGATTGCATGACAACCATCTCAAGGGTTGCTCAATCTAGGGTCCCATAGAACATGAATTCTCTACTGAATGCTAACATTTTTGAGAACAAAATTATCAAGGTTATTGATGCTCTTCCCAATGGAAAAAGTTTGGGTCCTGATAGCCTCACAAATGAGTTTTTCAAGTCCTTCAAGCACATGGTGGCCACCCCGCTGTGTTTGGTGTGGCAAGAGGCTCTCTCCTTTGGTGCCCTCCGTGAGTGTCTTAATAACGGTGTCATCAAGTTAATTCACGAAAGGGGAGATAAGAACAAAATTGAAAAGTGGCAGCCAATTACCATGCAAACTGGATACAAGATAATTGCCAAAGTTATCGCGAACAAAAAATCTTGTCATATAAAGTCATGGCTTTGTGAGGACCAGAAAGGTTTTATCAAAGGTGGATCTATACTTGAAGCAATTGTCGATATATGGGAAGGCCTTGCATTTGCTAAAGAGTCTGCACAAGAGTTGGTATTCATTAAGATTGACTTCGACAAAGCGTATGATAGATTGGAATGGGACTTCATTCTTCAATCAATGAAAGACCTTGGATGCAGCCAAAAGTTCATGAAGATGGTTTCCACTCTTCTCAAAAACGCTTCAACGAGAATAAATATCAACGATAAGCTCTTTAAGCCCATACGTTTAAAAATATCTATCAGGCAAGGCTGCCCAGATGGCTCCACTACTCTTCGCTATCGCCTCGGATGGCCTCAGTTGCCTACTAAAGCATCACATGGTTGCTGGCAATCTCAAGGGTCTTTCCCTACTACTCGGTCATGGCCAAATAATTGCGGGACTCTTTGCCAATGATATGAATGCCTTTGTACATAATGATACGAACATCATTGAGGTGTAATGGAGTTGCCTCGTTACCTTTTGTGTGGCGTCAGGTTCAAAAATCAACCATGCTAAAACTTCTTTTGGAGCAATCCGTGGGCCTTCACCCGAATTGTTTTTAGATCAGGGGTGCCAAGTTATCCCTAGAGGGCAAGTATTCCGCCTCCTTGGTATTCCGATGGGCTTCGACATCTCAATGGACCAACGGTGGAAGTGGGTGGTATCCAAATTGGATAGCAAACTAAATCATTGGAAAGGTCTGCAAGTTAACTTGGCAGGGCATGCAATGGTTGTTAATAAATTTATGCTTTCTATGCCTATTTACTTTATCTCGTGTTGGAGACCTAAGGAGAAAGAGTTGGCCAAAGTAGAAAGATTCTGCAGAAACTTCCTATGGACTAGTCTCCCCAACAGGAGGGGGATTCCCAAAATCAAATGGGAAACTTGCATTAGCCCGAAAGACTCGGGGGCTTGGGTATTCTGGATATCACAGGGTTGGCTGAAAATTTGGTGGCAAAGTGGTTTATCAAGGCTTGGAGCAATAGTGAGTCCTCTTGGGCTAAACTGATCTTCAGAAAACATGAAAGACCTTACCTTAGTTGGCTATCCTGATTGGAAGGACATAGGGATCCTCATGATTTTGTTCTCCCCCCATCCGGTGTCTGCTAAAGGCTCTATCCTAGAGTGCTCCTTATGGAAGAGTTGGAACAAGGCCAAGCAATTCATCAAAATCAGTGACGAGTGGAAGTGGGCTACTGGGATAAGACAAAATGACTCTATCTGGTTCTTGATCATCGGAATTAGGTGGTGGAGTCTTGGAAACTCCAAACTGCTAAGCGGCTTTGGAAGAAGGGGTTCAAACAGTGGAAATTGTTCTGGAAATAAGAGATCAGCTAGTGGATCAGGTTCGAAGACTTAGACCTGAGACATACAGTTACCCTCGAGGAATGGACTCTTCTTCAAGGCAGGTGTTTAGCTTGGGACTGTGCAACTACCCGCCTTCTCTATGGATAGGATCTTCCTTGCTTGGAGGGCCTCAAATAGAGCAACGGTAAGAAACTAACCAAAATCCCCAACTTCAAAGATAAGTTAGATGTTCATCACACCCTTAACAAGAAGTGGTGCCTTTCTTGGACCAAACTTTGATGGGAACTAACGTTCATGTCTATTTGGCACCCCCTAGTTGAGATAAAAAAGTTCGTTCTCATGTGGCAAATCTTGCATAAGGGTATCTGGTCCAATGCAAAGGCTAACAAAATTTGTGGTGTGCCTCCATGCTGCAAGCGTTGCCATCGATGCATCGAAGATTAAGTTCACCTTTTCTTTGAGTGCCCCAAGTCCCGTGTTATCTGGCATCACGTGATGCGGGTATTGAGACTCACGAACCAAATCAAGTGGTAGCTGGCACTGTTGGGTGAGGCGGTCGACTGCTCAACAAGACTGTGGAATGCTATGAGGGGTGAGACTCTTTGGAAGATTTGGAGGGAGCGATGTCGGAAAGTTTTCAACCTTTCCGTTGATGACCAGGAAAAAAAAATGTTTATTGGTTAATTCTAATTCCATTATTACAATATTTTTCTTGGAAATAATCTCTTGTTAAGTGTTTGAAGGTTCAAATGGATAAAGGAAACATAAGTTCAAATTATGGTTTACCCTAAACTACTCGTATAATGTGTGTTTAGGCCATAGAAGTATTGAATCAAGGGTTTAAGATCCTAGGTTTACGTTTATTCATACGTATTTAAGTTAGGTGCACTATTTTTTGGTTAATGATAGGGTTTAACTAGGTTTTCAATTAATTTCCAAAGGGTTTTAACATATTTTTGATGGGTTTCAAGTAGATTTTTCAAGGTTTTTATTGAATTTTAAGGGTTAAAATAATAAGTATTTAATTAAATTAATCTTTAAAATGAAAATTTATGTATTAAAAATTAAAATATGATTTAATTAATTAGTTTACTCATGTGTGTGCATTTAAATACTAAGGTTCTAATTAATTAAAAACCTTAAACTAAGTTGAATATAAATGAATTATTTAATTAGGAAATTTAGGGAAATTAAATTAAACAAATAATTAATATGGATAAATAGATAGTGGTGTGTATGAATGCTAGATTAAAGAGTGGTTTATATAAGATGTGGAATTAAAGTGATTTATGGAGTGGTATGAAAGGATGATGCACTTAAAGCGAATAAAGTTGGTTAAGAGAAAAGAATGATGAGAATTAGAGAAAATGAAAAGAGAGGAGTAGAATTGTTGTGTGGTTAAAGTAGTTAAAGTAAGCTGAAAAGTGTGGAGATTGAAAGAGAATTAAAGTGTGGCTGAGGAATTAAAGCAAAACCTAAAGGAGTGGTAAACTCATGACTTGTATATGTATTTATATGTATGAAGAGCTCTGTTATTTCCTAATGTTTCTTGCAGACATTGAAGTAAAGAATATTGAAAGAAGAGTTGATAAAGATTGAAGAAAAGTATCAAGCCATGTCATGATCAGAGAATAGGAGCTGCTCATTTAGAGCTTCACCTCATTATCTTTGTATCGAATTCACTAGGATTCATTTATCTTGTTAGCAAAATGTATCATGTAGAAAGATTTAGCATTTGCATAACTATTGTTGAAAATTATTCTTATGACATTGATCAATTTATTTATTATTTTCCATCTTCATTGTCGATGTTCATAGAGTATTATGTGTATCCAAAAGTATTGCACATTAGTTGACTTTAAAATATTTTTTTCCTTTCAGAAAGTAGGTAATTAAAATTGTTTCCATCACCTATTTTCCGTATCTTTTGCATGTTTAATTCTTAGAATTTCTTTTACCTTAGATTAATGAGAAATATACCTAGAATACCTGAGTTTGTCTCATACACCCTGCGTGTGCCGAGGGATTTAGTGGCTGACTGATCCACCAGCCGTATGTCCGCAACTTCCCGACAATTTGGTGAACCCGACGTGAAGGTTCGGCATGACATCGTAGGTATAAAGGTATATTTACTTTCTGTTTTGCATATGCATATATAGGCAATTTGGCGATTGAAGAAGAAGTATCGACATCCTTTGTAGCTGCAGCTGATTGTTCCTCGTCACATCACTTTTATCCATCAACTTTCGTGAAAATAATGATTGCACATGCATGTAAAGATTTTGCATTGAGCACATTCACAAAGAGCTTCTTCATCAAGGTTGATCAGGTATATTTTTTATATTTCTGTTTGCAAAATTGTAGGAATATTTTCTATATTTCTGTTGCAAAATAGTAGGAAAGTTTTTTTCTAGTTTCAAAGTAGTAAGAAAAGTTTCTTATTTATATGCAAAGAAGTGGGAAAATTTTCTACATTTCTGTTTGCAAAGAAGTAGGAACAATTTCTATATTTTTGTTTGCAAAGCAGTAGGAAACTTTTCTTTAGTTTTGTTGGCAAAGGAGTAGGAATATTTTCTGTATTTCTGTTTCTTTTACCACGGAGTCATATCAGGATCAAGAAATAGACGTACTATTACGAGAATTATATACTTATATTTCATATTTATCTGTAAAGTTAGAATTATCTACTATGGCTGACCATTTTGAAGAGCAACGTATTTGGAAGATCATAGATGCAATTAAAACGGATAGGGGGGAATTTAATGGGATAAATGTAACAGCTTATCTTAAATATTATGAACAATTGACAGAACAATATGGGTTACCTGAAGACAATAAAAAAGATACATTTATACGAATTGCTCATGGTTTCACTAGAGAGAGAATCCAATTGAGAGTAGTTCAACCAAACATGACTTGGGCGGATTTCAAGACTCGGCTTCTTACTGAATTTTCGCATGAAGATTACAGTAAGAATAATAGAGCCACATTCATGCGATGGGTAGGCACAACGAAACTAGACCAACACATAACGCAGGGATTAGCTACTATAAAGAGTATGCAAGAGCTTAAATTGAGAGATCAGGAGAAACCAAAAGAATTAGAACAAAATCCTAGGAATCAGATGCCAGCTAGAAGACCATTTAACCAAGCACGTAGATGTCTCTGGTGTGATGATTTGGAGCATCCACACTGGACATGCAACTTATTCAAAGAGGCCAAGGATAGGAATTGGTTCACAGAAGTAGATCGAAAGATCTGTGACTATGTAACAAAACGGCCTTTGGCATCAAACTATGGCAAAGGGGGTATGAAAACCTTCTTTGAAGCCTCCACAAGCCAAAATACATATGCTTGCAGGCTTGATAGTGATGACTCTAATTGTGACTTTTGGAATCAAGTTTATGATACTGCTAGTCGAGGAAAGTTATCAGTTGAGAACTTATATGCTACGAGCTCAGATATTAGATCAAAGACATGTTGGAATGAGCCAGTAGATATGTTCTCAGTATATGCTCATGAAATTAATGTAGACGAGAAAAGAAAATGGGATGAAGAGGGACAGTCTAAACGAACAACTAGGGCTAGAAAAGAGGGTGAAACTACTGATACAATTAAAGAACCGCCTATGATGGAGCCTAGTCAGGAACCAAAACAACAGGAACAAGAAAAGAAACCTCAAAATAAGGGCAAAGGAAAGAAAGTAGGGGAAAATTTAGAAAAGAAAACTACAAGTGAAGATAGAAGTCAGGATAAACCAAATGAAACGCAACCCATACATGAAGAAGGTACTAAGGAAGAAAAACCGAAAAAGAAACCTCCGACTTTCCGATTGATCTCAAAAATCGAGAAACAAATAGACATTCGGAAGGTTATGGATGAAAAAATTATGAAAGCAGAGGTAACCATGACATTAGAAGAATGGTTAGCATTTTCACGAACTTATGTGAAGGAAGATTTCATGAGTATCATGAAAAGACGAAGAGAACCTATAGAGTATAGAACAGAAGATATAGAAATGGAGGAAAGGAAAGATCAAGATGAACCAAAAGTGAGTGTTGTACAAATTAATGAATCAGAGTATCGAGAATCTGCTGATCGTAGAAATTATTTGGGCCCCGTAATTGGACATTTGGAAAAAGGAAATGATGACCCAAATAGCCATTACACTCAAAAACATTGGGCTCGAGGTACCACTGAAACTATGGTTAAGATAGGTATTAATAATAAACCGCAAGTAGCATTAATCGATTCAGGATCATAAATCAATGTAGTCTCAAGGGAGATTTATAACGAAGGTAAATGGCCCATAGATAGGGACCATGGATGGAAAATGAAGGCAGCCAACAATGCTTTTGGCTATTTACTAGGAGCTTGTGCAAATGTTCCTATTACTATTGGAGATGTTAAAGAAGAACATAATTTCTTCGTTCATGATGACTGCTCGTACCCAATTATTTTGGGGCAGCCATTCATTTGTGAACAAAGAATGGAGACAAAAGTGTTGGACGATGGAAGTGCTTTCGCAAGAATTCGTTCTCGTGATGGCCTTAAATCTGTCCAATTCATGACGCTTTGTATAAACCATCCTCGTAATCGTAGGTCTCTAAGAAAAACTCCTTTAAGACACTTAGATCAGGATTTCGAATAAATGCCACTGTTGAGCGAGATGACAGTGGAATTTGGTTCGAAATCTCGCAAAATCTTGTATAGAATTTAGATAAGATGACTATTTATTTTCCGTCTGCTACCTTAAATATTTCTCATTTTAAACAAATTCCAAGAAAACTTATAAAAAAATATGAAAAATATTTGAAAAGCAAAGGAGATTTGTTAATGGATGAAACTATTGAATATGTCATTGAAACTACACATTGCTTTTCAACATTAGAAGAATTAGAAATTTGTTATCAAGATAAGTCTAATTCCCATATTCTTATCTCTTCACTTGATATGTATGTATTAATTCAGGAATGTGCCTCTAGCATTAATCATGAGTATGATGCCTTAGTGGAGACCAAATATAAAACTGTTAGTAAGAAGGTTAAACCCGTAGCTCAACCACTACCAAAATTTAGTAATCATATTATAAAAGAATGTAAGTCATGAGCCAATCCTCAGAAATTCGACAAATATTGGCCATGTATTTACTAAAGAATCCTTAAATCAAATTAAAATTAGATGCTAGCGGTTTCCTTCTTCCAGCAGAAAAAGAGTATTTTCTGAAGATTATTGAGCAACATGGAAGAGCATTTTCTCTTGAGCCTTCAGAGATAGGATGTGCAGATCCTAGGATAGTTTCACCGATCATTATTTTCACTATTCCCCATATTCCTTGGAATATGCGCCTTATTCCTGTACCTAAAGCTCATCTTCTAGAGCTGATTAGATTACTTAAAGAAAAAATTCATATGCATATTTTAGAATCCTCTTCAGCTCCCTATTCAAACCGTTGGTTTACTGTGCCCAAGAAGAGTGGAAAACTTCGATTTATCCAAGATCTTCAACCAGTTAATAAAGTGACCATTAGAAATGTGGGTACAGGTCCAATTGTGGATGAATTTGCGGAAGCGTTTTCAGGCAATTCTATATATTCAATGGGTGATCTCTACTCTGGGTATGATCAATTTCAATTGGCACTAGAGAGTAGAGACATTACTACCATGAAAGCACCTTTGGGATTAGTTAGGATGTGTACGTTACCTCAAGGTGCGACCAATTCAGTAGCACACATGATGAGTGCAATGAATTTGGTTTTGCACGATTTCATTCCTCACATTACTATGCCCTTTATAGATGACATTCCCATTAAGGGTTGCTTGGAAGAAGAGAAAGATAGCACTCTGGATGAAGATGGTTGTCGAAGATTTGTAAAGGCTCATATTCTTGATTGTAAAAAAATCTTTTAGCGATTTATTCAAGTTGGCTTAACATTATCTATAGAAAAATCTACTTTTGGTGTTAATGAGGTCCTAATTGTAGGTCATCTTTCTGGCTATTATGGACGGAAGCCATACCCTCAGAAAATTGATGCCATTAGTAAGATTTCGGAGATATGTCAAAATGTGAGTGAATTTCGACGATTTTTAGGAGCTTGCATTTTCTATGTCATATGGATACCGCATTTTTCACATATAGCTGATTGTCTTTATGATTTATTAAGAAAGAAAAGAAAATTTTTATGGAAAAAAAAACATACTCAAGCAATGCGTAGATTAAAGAAGTTATTGCAAGAAGCTCCAATCCTTAAACGAGTAGATTATATGAATAATAAGCCTATTATTTTGACTCTTGACACTAGCCCTATTGGGATAGGCTGGGTCATAAGTGAGGACGATGAAGAGGGTAGAAGATATGCTGTGAGATTTGGAGCTAAAATTTTGCATAACACTCAAAGACATTACCCGCAAATTAAAAGAGAACTTTGGGGTTTAGTCACAGCTCTAAAGTCTGATAAAGAATATTCCATAGGAGCAAATGTAATTGTGGAGACAGATTGTCTACCCCTAATTGGCATGATTACAAACTGTTCTTCACCGGATATTGCAATGCTTCGCTAGATTTCTTATATCAAATTTATAAATCCAGTTTTAATTCATATATCAGGAAAATCTAACTCTGTTGCTGACATGCTTTCAAGAGCTAGATACAATGAGAATGATGAAGCCAAAGTAGATAGTAATACGATAAATTATGATTCCCAAGTATATGTGTATGAAAACTTTAATTCTGATGAATATGAAGGAGAGTGGCTAGATATTGGGAAGTATCTTAGTACTTTAGTTAGGTCACCTTCATGGACTCCAAATAGATTTAGAAACATTAGAAAAAGAGCATTTAAATTTTTCTTAAAAGATGGGTTAATTTGGAGACATGCAAGGGGGAAGATCAAAATGCCACAAAGAGTACTAGGTACTAAGAATCTTCAGATGCAAGTCATGAAGAGCATGCATGATACTTTATGGGCCGGGCATAAAGGATTTGTTGCCACTTATGAAAAAATTAGAGAGTGTTAGTGGTGGCCAGATATTTATGTTAATGTAAAGAAATACGTGGATTCTTGCGATGTATGTCAAGTTTATTCATCGGTTAAGCATAGGGATCCACTGCATCCTACATATCTACCATGTATACACTATAAGTGGGTAGTTGACTTAATGACCATGCCCAAAGGTATCGATAAGATGAGATATATAGTTCTTGCTCGAGAAGATCTTACTAACCATGTTGAAGGCCGAGCTCTTAGATCCAAGACAACTTTCAATGTATGTAAATTTCTTCTTGAAGATGTGATTTCAAGGTTTGGGTATATTGAGAAGATAGTAGCTGATAGGGGTGAATTAGATGCGCAAGAGGCTAGAGAATTCTTTGCTAGGCATGGAATTCGTTTAGCTCTTACGACTGCGTATAACCCTGAAGCTAACGGGAAGATTGAAAGAGGGCATTCTCCTATCATAAAAATGATTTCTAAAGCTTGCAAAGGAGAACTTAAGAATTGGCCGAAATTTTTGCCACTTGCTTTGTGGGCTGACAGAATGGCCTGTACTAGAACGACAGGGTTTATGCCGACAGAACTAATGTACTACCAAAAACCAATTTTTCCAATAAATACCCAAATTCTTACTTGGACTTCGCTTCCTTGGGAAGATAATCTATCTACTGAAGACTTATTAGCACTAAGGATTCAACAACTTGAGCAAGGGAATGAAAGATTAGAAGAAGCTGTAGCTAAATTAAAAACTTCTCGACTTAAAAATAAAAAGTATTTTGATAAATCACATAGGTTAAGGCCAAAGCCAATTCAAATTAATGATTGGGTATTGATATATGATAGCACATTCGATACACATTATGATGCTCGTAGAAAATTAAAAAAGCGTTGGTTTGGACCTTATGTGGTGGTCAAAATTTATGAAAATGGAACGTATGCCTTACGAGAGTTAGATGGAACTCCACTTAAAAATTTAATTGCAGGTAAAAGAGTTAAATTATTCAAAAAAAAGAAATGAAGAAATTTATGACTTATCATATGATGAAGAAAATGATGAATGAATTTTTAATAAAAATGATATTTAAATTTTCTTTTAAGTATGTTTTTTCTTTTATATGTATGAAAATAAAAATTTATTTATGAAAACTAATTTTCTTGTGAGTCTATATGTTGTTGATTGATAGCAGGAGTTGAAGATGCTTTTTGAACCAATAAGAATGATTTATGATAAAGATGAAGCATAGGAGATTGAAGATAGTACATGCAGTTTAAAATTCAAGCAATCAAAGCGATATTTGGATGAAAGGCAATGTTGCAGAAGAATTCTATGTCGATCAGGTGAAATAGTTCTAAACCTGATTTATGTTTTATTTTATTATGAAAGTTCATGCATTATCATAATTAGAATTGTACATTCTTCAGATAGGTTAAGAAACTTCTTAAAATTATGAAAAGTAGAAGTTACACTGAAGTAGGGATGTGCTTGAAGTGAAGATAGGGATTAGAGACCTATGGCTGTCATATGAATAGTTGAAGGAACCCTTAACTTGCAACTCCTAGTAGAAGTAGGCTTGTTTTATATAGGTAAGCTTCCTTTAATCTACCCATTTAGCTAAAGAGATCCTAGTTCCTGCTTTAGCTTACCTCTAGATCCGTTGCTCTAATTAGGGGAATTAGTTTTTTGTATCTTAATGGCAAGTGGCTAGGAGATGAGGATAGAAGACTTATATAACATATGCTTTACTTATGAACAGAGTTAATAGAAGAGTTAGTACGAACACTATTTAAATGGCTTCTATAGTTTCTTTCTAAAACCTGTTTCCCGACTCATGCATTGAACGAAAAGGTTGAAATTCAAGCTTACATAATTTTATAAGTTTTCTTTGCTATCAGAGGATGTACTAATGATAGAAGCACTTTTTATAGCCTATTTGCATTTGAGTCATGAATAATTTTCAAAAGAATTTGATATTGCCTTCTATGATCTGCAACATGTCTTACATTTACTAACATCTCTAACATTTACTAACATGTCTATCATTCAACAAGGGTACTCGGGGCGAATGTCGGAAAGTTTTCAACCTTTCCGTTGACGACCAGGAAAATAATAAAAAAAATGTTTATTGGTTAATTCTAATTCCATTATTACAATATTTTTCTTGGAAATAATCTCTTGTTAAGTGTTTGCAGGTTCAAATGGATAAAGGAAACATAAGTTCAAATTATGGTTTACCCTAAACTACTCCTATAATGTGTGTTTAGGCCATAGAAGTATTGAATCATGGGTTTAAGATCCTAGGTTTACGTTTATTCATATGTATTTAAGTAAGGTGCACTATTTTTTGGTTAATGATAGGGTTTAACTAGGTTTTCAATTAATTTCCAAAGGGTTTTAACGGATTCTTTTTTTTGATGGGTTTCAAGTAGATTTTTCAAGGTTTTTATTGAATTTTAAGGGTTAAAATAATAGGTATTTAATTAAATTAATCTTTAAAATGAACATTTATGTATTAAAAATTAAAATATGATTTAATTAATTAGTTTACTCATGTGTGTGCAT
Organism: Ceratopteris richardii; assembly: GCA_020310875.1. NCBI lineage: Eukaryota > Viridiplantae > Streptophyta > Polypodiopsida > Polypodiales > Pteridaceae > Ceratopteris > Ceratopteris richardii. The sequence continues at coordinate 106,735,671 of CM035440.1, read as the reverse complement.
TTAAATACTAAGGTTCTAATTAATTAAAAACCTTAAACTAAGTTGAATTTAAATGAATTATTTAATTAGAAAATTTAGGGAAATTAAATTAAACAAATAATCAATATGGACAAATAGATAGTGGTGTGTATGAATGCTAGATTAAAGAGTGGTTTATATAAGATGTGGAATTAAAGTGACTTAAGGAGTGGTATGAAAGGATGATGCACTTAAAGTGAATAAAGTTGGTTAAGAGAAAAGAATGATGAGAATTAGAGAAAATGAAAAGAGAGGAGTAGAAATGTTGTGTGGTTAAAGTAGTTAAAGTAAGCTGAAAAGTGTGGAGATTGAAAGAGAATTAAAGTGTGAAAAGTGTGGAGATTGAAAGAGAATTAAAGTGTGGCTGAGGAATTAAAGCAAAACCTAAAGGAGTGGTAAACTCATGACTTGTATATGTATTTATATGTATGAAGAGCTCTGTTATTTCCTAATGTTTCTTGCAGATATTGAAGTAAAGAATATTGAAAGAAGAGTTGATAAAGATTGAAGAAAAGTATCAAGCCATGTCATGATCAGAGAATAGGAGCTTCTCATTCACAGCTTCACCTCATTATCTTTGTATCGAATTCACTAGGATTCATTATCTTGTTAGCAAAATGTATCATGTAGAAAGATTTAGCATTTGAATAACTATTGTTGAAAATTATTCTTATGACATTGATCAATTTATTTATTATTTTCCATCTTCATTGTCGATGTTCATAGAGTATTATGTGTATCCAAAAGTATTGCACATTAGTTGACTTTAAAATATTTTTTTCCTTTCAGAAAGTAGGTAATTAAAATTGTTTCCATCACCTATTTTCCGTATCTTTCGCACGTTTAATTCTTAGAATTTCTTTTACCTTAGATTAATGAAAAATATACCTAGAATACCTGAGTTTGTCTCATACACCCTGCGTGTGCCGAGAGATTTAGTGGCTGACTGATCCACCAGCCGTATGTCCGCAACTTCCCGACAACGATGTGCTCTCAATTTTGGCCAAACTCCAAAGGAATAGTCGATTGAGAAATCCTTGTTTTTTCTAGGTAAAAGAATCTCCCGATATATCTCCAATTTTCAAGCCATTGATTGAGAGCCTCTTTGCATTTTCCTATGTGAAGATTTTTACGCCAATTTTGCTTCTGGCTTTCTGCGTTTCATGCTCATTTTGCTTCTGGCTTTCTGCCAATTTTGCTTCTGGCTTTCTGCGTTTCATGCTCATTCTGGCTTTCTGCGTTTCTGACAGAAGTATAAACACGGTATGAAGAAGTCCGTTTCGTATTGGGTTCAGACTTACAGTTCTACTTCGATCCATAGTTGGTGTCTACTGTGGATCGGAAGAAAATCTTTCACTCATCCTTCAATCAATAGTGCGAAGATGAAAATGAAGCTGCTTGAGCTGCTCGCTCTGAACCAAAGTAGACGTCAGATAAGAGGTACATCTGAATGGTGTTTTCAAGATCATAAAGGGTTTATTCAAATCACGGACCACGGTTGCACTTTCAGTGCATTTGAATCAGCATGCACTGCCATAGCCTCGAAGTCTGACGATCTCGGAACAGTTTTACGTTAAGCTTATCAGTTACGACCGTGAGCAGAGAGGAATACCATATTCCAACCGATATTGATAGGGAAGCTTCTGTAGCTCGGCTTTGACATGTATGCGGAACAGACAAATGGTTTAACGAGCAACTCGATTCACGGTTTTCGTCTTTCCTGCTAAACGGAGATAAGAACGGTGTTGCGTATACTTTGCTCTTGACAGTGGAGAATGACGCCACCTCCTCTGCTCGATGGTGCAGGCATTCTCCAAGGACGTCATAAAACATACTTCTTTGAAAAGTTTCAGGGATTTGTTGACGTACAGAACAGACAACTAGGATTCTGTGCGCAATTGTCAAATGATACAGAAAACATTTTGGTCTGTTTGAGTTTGAGAATGTAAAGCGGATAGAAGGCCGCAGCTTTGCTGATTACGTAGGAATAGAGGTTCCATTGCTCGAGAAGCTCTGCTGCTCAGATTTCGGTGCAAACAGAAATCTCTGCGTGGCGCGATCAAAATATTCGTAAGGCAGAGCATCGGGATTGTCAGGTGGTCCGATCAAAGCCACCGAGCACATGGCAATGACCTCATGAAGCATGACGTCTCTGAAAAATTCAGGGGATAGTTGACGCGAAGAGGGGATGTCTACAGCCTACATATCTTTGCGAGCTGTTGAATACGGGGAAGTTACCGATGGTAAAAAGGCTGCCAGAAACGAATTGCTATCGTGCAAAATCCAGCTATGGGCTTTTGCTTCAATGTAAGGAATCGACACTCGGAAGGATGTGGCCTGGAAAAGGCGAGGTATCAGGTATGTCTCCTTAAGTACGGCCAAAGCAAAAGAAGTCGTGCATGGAAACTTGGTAGGTGGAATAGGTTGAGCTCGGCTCTTTTGCAGCCATCGCTGTGCCTGTAGGACTACGCACTGTACGTACATCAATTAAATCAAACCTTGCGCATTTTTGCGTACTTGCAACGAGCAGAGGCTGCTTCGCTCCCAAAAGCAGGATTCCATGAGCGCGTGTGGCTAATGGTGAAGCCTTGAACCGCTGCGTTGATGATCACGATCAATATATCGCAGGACTACCATTATATCTATCATATCTGAAAGGCTGTCCATGCCTTATCTGTTGCATTCAATGGGCGCCTCGACCTTACGAAGATGGTAAACCAAAACAGAAAGGCTGTCCAACACTTAGCTGTGGGATGTAATGGGTTGCGCGCTCAAATTGCTCTTGATATCAAACGGAAAACAGCAGGATTTTAAGAGGAGACAAGAGTATAAAGCATTTCCCCTAAGGGCGGTCCCTTGCCCGACCCTGGCGGGCTTTGTATGTGTTTTAATTTTTGTTACTGTAGAGACAGAAGTCCCGGATCAAGGTTCATGGTGGCGGAGACGATGGTGCACGGCGGAGACGATGAAGCAATACTAGCAGATTACAAAAACGTCTATCATGGGCTGGATTAAATCAATCTGCAAGAACTTGAAGGAAGACACGAAACTGTAGTAGATCGCTGATTCAATATGTGCTCCTCCATTGCACTGTTCAATATTTTCTTATTCTATTTTGTTATGAAGATAAGGATGACGATGTTGGTGTTCACAATGATAACTAAAGACAATATAGCCCTTCAAGTTGGAGTCATCATTATTTTAGCCGAGTTTAACTTTATCTTGTAGCTAAAAGAGCTAACTGACCCCTCTAGAGGCTTCCATTTTTGGAGAAAATTTCATAACCTATATCAAAACATATGTCACATTCATTATTCTTATTGGTAGGTATTAGAATACAATCATTTGTTGTATCTGCCATCTTTTATTCAACCTCTTCACCATCGGAAGCTATTGATCCTTATAAATTTTACACTTTCTCCATATGTTATTCGCACAAGAATCTAGAGTTAATTGTTTCCTACCATTGTCCCAATAAATTAAAAAAAATAAATTAATTCCTCACCTATAATATTGACATGTGGGATAATGACCATGTAAGAGATTAATTTGCCATAAGTTCTTCCAAGAGATGCAGTAGCTTATGTTGGTGCACTTCACAAGCCTACACATTTGGATTGAAATTCATACACATATGAAGATGCATAGGAATCAATGCTAGTGGTTAATTACCAGTTTATCCTTTTGTAAAAGTTATATTTGACTTGGAATCTTTGTAAACACCTACCAAAAAGAACTCGTGGAAAAGTTAGGAGTTGATTGATGGAATATCTCCTATAATGGAGGATCACTTTTTAAAGAGAGCCAAAATTTGAATTCAAATTCAAATTGAATGTAAGCACTTATAGAAACCTCTAGGAAAAAGTTGCGGGTAAGACTCATCAATCCGGAGCTCCTCATTCTCATTTCTAAGTGTGTCTGAGGCCTATACTCTAGCCCACACCTATCTATACCATTAGGCAATGATCTTCATGCCTATGGCATTGTACAACTCTGTTCATTAATACATATATCTACATTGTTCATTTCTGAGTTCACTGTCATAGTGTCTGAAAGTCTATCAACTTGTGGAGATCATATCCCACTCATTTCTCCACCAAATTCAAAGATCTATAGCTTTTGGAACCAGCTCAAAGTTGTCTACATGCTATCGAAATTTGAAGGATTTCTATTCAGCCATTTCAGAGAAACGTCCATCGAGATGATCACTGGTCGAAGTCTGCAACAGTCCTAAAATATCGGGGGTAAAGGTTTACTTGCTAAATTAATTTCTTTGAGCATAGTTAATCTTTTTAAGTGATTTTACTTGAAATCATTAGCTTACTAAGCTAATTAGGTACCCCTAAAAGGAATTATTCCAATTCCTACTATGCTGGTCATACTGAGCAAAAGATATAGCAGGTGTCTAGTAAAAAATAGAAGGTTTTCTTGAAGACTTGAAGTTCAAAGTTGTCTATTTTGATTCAACTTTTTCACAAATCATTTTCAAAGTACATAGGCCACTTTGTGGTGTCATTGGAAACCTAAGAAAGTCCACTTATCAATTGTGAAGTATCAAAGGGTTGGTACAAAGCAAGATTTGGTAGTACCTAATCATTCTCTTGAAGTGTCCATCCATCATTCCCAACAGTGGTATTCGAGCAAGTTAAGGTAAAATGGGAGATGGTTTTCCTTCTTTTATTGACAAATTGGATAGGAACAACTATCAGGCATGGTCTCTAAGGATGAAGACATACCTACAAGGAAGGAGTCTTTATGGATACATCTCAGGAGATGAGGAATTGCCCTCATTCAAAACCAGAGGACTACCAACAAAGGAAGAACATGAAAAGCTCAACACATGGTGTGCCAAGGATGCATTAGCAAGGTCTTACTTACTCAACTCCATGTATGATTTTCTTTTGCCACATATTAGAAACTGTAAGACATCCCAAGAAACTTGGGAAACCTTGTCATCTTATTTCTCTTCCAACACAAGGCCAGAAAAAACCATTTGTGGATTGAATTCACCACACTAAGGAAGCAACCGAAGCAGGCTATTTCAGAGTATGTGACTAAGATTAAAGATGTAGCAGATCAGTTAGCAAGCATAGGAGAAGAGATTGAAGAAGAGCAGATAGTAAGGCAAGTGATCAATGGGATTAAAGCTGATGACAAATGGGAAAGCTTCAACACTGCCATGGACCTATACATGGACATGCAAATTCCAGATCTTATCACTCTCATGGGGCAATTATTCACTCATGAAGCCAAGATCAACAAGAATGGAGACTCATCCAAAGGTAATAGCTCTTCTGCCCTATACACTGATAAAAGTAAGTCTAAAGATAAAGGCAAGAACAAGAAAGGAGAGGATGAAGACACTACCTCGCAAGCCAACTATGCAAGGAGAGGTAGATCATCAAGAGGAAGAGGCAGAGGAGGTAAGCAAGGTAGGGGGAGATCCTATAACCCCTCACCATGCAAAATTTATGGTTTATCAAATCATACTACAAATGAGTGTTTCAGGAACTACAAGAATTAGAGAGGAAGAGGATATCAAAGAGGTGGTTACTCACAGTCAAGAGGCAGATTCAACCATCATCAAGGATACAACAAGAACTACAATAACAACTACAACAACAATGGCAACTACCAAGGAGGATTCAAAACAAGAAAGGATTACAACAACTATACAGAAGAGCAAGATGATTCTCTTATGATCATGAAGATGACTTCAAAACCAGGTACAAATGATGACCACCTCTTCTTCATTGACTCAAGATGCTCAAATCATGTGGCTGGAAATGTAGCTCTACTCTCTGACCTTGAAGAACCAAGAGGTAAGCATCAAGTACAAACAGGTGATGACACCAAGCACTCAGTAGTTAAAGTTGGAAATTTTAAGACTTGTGATGGAAATCAAAACTTGTTGAGTAGGATACTATATGTACCGACCATTACAAAAAACTTGATGAGTGTTGGACAGATTGTGGAAAAAGGTTTGCAAGTTAGATTCAACCAATTTGGAGCATTTGTGGAGGATCCCAAGTAGGGATTCAAGAGAATTGCTAAAGATAGGTAGACTTTTTACTTTTGAGCTAGAAGATACAAAGAACATTGCACTCTACAATTATAAAGATCAAACACTTTTAGAGCTTGAGATCTGGCATAAAAGGTTAGGGCATGTAGGAGAAAGAACCTTGAAAGAGATATGCTGGGATCAATGTGTAATTGGAATACCCAATGTTTCCAAACAACACATGATATATAAATGTAGTGCTTGTCAGTTTGGGAAGTCTCACAGGTTACCCTTCTCAAGGAAAGGCTACATGCATGAGGACTACCTAGAACGTGTCCATACAAATATATGGGGACCAAGCAAAGACCCTTCAATTTCAAGATCAAGATACTATGTATCTTTTATTGATGATTATAGCAGGTGGAATGTATTGTACTTTATGAAACACAAAGATGAAGTGTTCAACTGTTTTAAAAAGTATCTTGCACTTGTTGAGAATCAGACAGGAAGAAATCTAAAGAGGCTAAGGTCAGATGGAGGAGGTCAGTACTTCTCAAATGAGTTTGAAGCCTTCTTGCAGAATAAGGAATCAAGAGAGAAATCACCACAAGCTATACTCCTCAACAGAATGGGGTAGCTGAGAGAAGAAATAGGTTGATTGTTGAAACAACTAGGTCTATGTTAAATGAAAAGAAATTGCCTAACTACCTATGGGCAGAGAGTGTTTCTACTACCACTTACCTCATAAACAGGTTACCATCTAAGTCCCTTGATGGGATGACTCCTTATGAAGCATGGCATGGGAAGAGACCCTCACTTGATCATTGCAGGATATTTGGATGTGTAGCATATGTACACATCCCTTCTGAGATAAGAGGTAAGCTAGACCCTAAGGTTGAGAAGTGTATCTTTATTGGATATGATCTAAATCAGAAGGGGTACAGGTTCTACAACCCTTCAAATAAAGGATTCATGGTTAGTATAGATGTTGTCTTTGATGAAAATGATTCTTGGTATGAGAATGAATGTAGGAAGTTTAAACTACCCTATGAATTGGAGGAGGAGTTTCCAAGTCTTGCTAAGGAGGAACCTACTTAGAATGAAGATATCAGTTCAGATGATGAAGACATTATCAATCTTGAAGAGTTCAAGGCATGGAAGTCCAAGGGCAAAGTCAAGATGAAGAAACTTGAAGACATACCTGAATCTTCAAGTCAATCAATCAGAAGATCACAAAGGGAGAGAAAAAAACCTATCAGATATGGGTATGATACATCTCTTGTTACTAAACATTCTATTTATATTGCCAAAGACTTGTCAATTGAAAAACCAGGATCATATGAAGAAGCAAAAACTCAGATAGAATGGAAATAAGCTATGGATGAGGAGATTGAAGCACTCAAAGAAAGTGACACATGGGAACTAGTACCAAAGAAAGAATCCATGAAGGTAATTGGATCCAGATGGATCTATAAACTCAAAAGAAATTCTGATGTGTCAATAAATAGGTAGAAAGTCAGATTGGTAGCCAAAGGTTTTGCACAAACCCAAGGCATTGACTATGAAGAAACATTCTCATCTGTGGCCAAGATGCCAACCATTAGGGTGTTGGTGAGTGTGGCTGCATCAAAAAATTCGAACATGTATCAATTGGATATAAAAAATGCTTTCTTGAATGAATGGATTTCAGAGGAGGTATATATGTCACAACCTCCTGGCTATGAGGATCCAAACAAGGCAACATATGTGTGCAAATTGAATAAAGCTCTTTATGGATTGAAGCAGGCACCTAGGGCATGGAATCACAGGTTGACCACATACCTTCAAGACCAAGGTTTTGTCATGAGCAAGGCAGACACTTCTCTATTCATCAAGAGAAGTAGTTCAGAGGTAATATATCAATGTGTATATGTTGATGATATCATACTTATAGGTAATGATGTCAATGGAATCAAACAAATCAAGAAACAGATGATGAAGGAGTTCAAGATCAGTGATCTTGGTCTACTAAAGTATTTTCATGGACTTGAGTTAGTCTATACTAACTCTGGAATCTATATTACTCAGAAAAAATACATACAAGATATATAGAAGAAGTTTCATTTGCAGGATGCCAAAGTTGCAAGTACTCCAATGGAGGTAAACCTAAAACTAAGTGCTCATGAAGGTGATGAAATTGATGATATTACATGTTACCAAAGCATAGTGGGAAGCTTGAACTATGCTACCTTGACAAGAATAGATATTGCTTATGGAGTTAGTGTGCTAAGTCAATCTATGCACAAGCCTAGGGTACCTCACTTGGAGGCTGCCAAAAGGATATTAAAATACCTTACACATCACACTTGGGTATTTTCCTTACACATCACACTTGGATATTAAGATCTATTCAGATGTGTATTTTCCTTACTCATCACACTTGGATATTAAAATACCTTAGTGTGATGTGTATTTTCCTTACACATCACACTTGGATATTAAGATCTATTCAGATGGTGACTGGGCAGGATGTAAGGATGATATGAGAAGCACTTCAGGATACATTTCATTTGCAGGTGATAAACCAATATCATGGTCTTCAAAGAAGCAACCTACAGTTGCTTTATCTTCTACAGAGGCAGAGTATAGAGGATTGGCTAATGCCACTCAAGAAGCTATATGGATCAAGTTATTGAATACAAAATTGGATTTATATACTAGGT
>CM035440.1:106649450-106724450 GCA_020310875.1 Ceratopteris richardii | reverse complement strand
TTTCCTTTTCTTTTCTACTTTTCTAAAAAAGTCAAAGACTCAATTTTTCTTTTCTACTTTTCTAAAAAAGTCAAAGAATCAATTCTTTAATTGTGGATGGCCTATGGCTGAAAAGTCAAAGACTCGATTCTTTAATCGTAGTTAAAAATACAATTTTTGTAGCATGTTTTCTGGAAAGTTAAAAGATATCTTAAAGAATAGAATAATTGAAAAGTTAAAAGATATCTTAAAGAATAAAATAATTGAAAAATAAAAAGATATCTCCTAATTATTTTTTATACTTCTTCTTCTCCTACTCTTGTCCTTGTTATTGCTTCATTCCACACAAAAAGGCGGTATTAACTTCATTATAGTTGAACAAATTGACACAGAATATATCCTCATGTTCTTTTTGTAAACCCAACAAAAGAAAAAATCTTTGCAGGGAGCGCATTTTGAATTGTGATGAATTTTCTCAAAGATAATGAATTGTGTTTTCTTATCTATGGCCATGGTTCTTTTCCTATCCAAAGGAGAAAATAAAAAATGGAGCTTTCTTTCAGGGACCAATTATTTTCAATAAGTCTATTATCCTTGCTTTAAAGGAAGAACTATCTTCAAAATAGAGGCCAATAATCTTGTAGAAAAGAATATAAGAAATTAGGCCTTACCTTTCAAAGCTAGTTAAGGTAATCCTTTGATGAACCAAGATCATAGAGCTAGGGTGATTGGACATGACAAATAATTCGTTCAAAAGCATATTGTCTTCAAGATTCAATATATCATTGGTAAACATATTGTATGTTAGAGCAATGACATTTTCACTATCTTTAGACATGGATGACTCTCGTACTTTCTTCTTTTAGTAGTACACTTGCTTCATAGGTGCCTCCTTTCCTCTAGACCTAATAATCACACGTTCACTTCAGATGTTACAATCAATGCCTCAAGTTGCTTATCTTTTCCCTCTTGAGTAGAACATAGACATCATTTTGATAGGAGCTACTTGGTTATTCAAGGAATCACATTTATAATGGTCCTTGTAATCAAGAAAATAACAAAGAGCTAGAGATCCCTCATACAATGGAGACCTTTCTTGGATATGGCTCTATTCCTTGCATATCTAACACTTGGTATCTTTAAATTCTCAAGCTTCTTGAATTTGAGGTAGGCACTCCATCGCGTTTGAAAGGGTTTGTGTAAAATGTAGGTGCTCCATGTTGTTTGAGAAAAAAGGGTTGAAGTAACCTCCCAAATTGACTTCTCCACTCAACTATAGGGATGTATAGCATGGCCTCTTTCAACATGTAGAACTAATAAACTACTCTCTAGGTGCACTCATTTGCACTAGATCCTTTGTTATTCAAAATCAAATACCAAATAAACCTATTGCCTCTTGTTGTGCTTTTGACTCATCTCACTACCTTTGCATTTGAGTTAAATAATCCTCCCTTGAATCGTTCTCTAATAGGGTGGTATTTTGAAACTTGAGAATCTCTATCTTTTGTTTTAGTTGAGCCATATCATTTGTTGTCTCTGTTATCAAACTACACCCTTGATTCTTCAATCCATACAATTGTAACTAGGAAATAATCTCCTCTTGCACCAAGATGTGTTGGAACATCAAGCTTACACTATGTTTGAGGTGGATTTGATCTACATCAAAGGCTATCCCGTCGAAAGAATATCCGTTGGAGAGTTCTTTTTCTTATGCTCATTTATTGTATTTTTTGAGAGATTTTTGATGGTTCATTTACCATTCTAAAAGCCTTGAGATTTACACATGTAAAGGTAGAAAGATAGAGCCCAATCCCATGAATTTGTGGTGGTTGAAGTTGCATTCAATCAAGCAATCAATCACCTAAAAGTATATCAAAATAGATCTTAACTTTTCCTAGATTGTAGGAAAGTAAATTGATTCCCTCCAACAACCATTCCCACCTTCATTTGAATTCAGACTCCATTTGTAGAAGTCTTGGAACACTCCTAGAGTGTATATAAAGACTTGAAATCACTTGTACAATACATGGAAGCAATACACATACACTTGTGACCATCATTGTCTTGCTCCTTCAATTCTCTGCATCATCTTCTTTGCCAATAGTAATATTTGTGGTGATTGAAGTTGCATTCAATCAAGCAATCAATCACCTAAAAGTAGATCAAAATAGATCTTCACTTTTCCTAGATTGTAGGAAAGTAAATTGATTCCCTCCAACAACCATTCCCACCTTCATTTGAATTCAAAATCCATTTGTAGAAGTCTTGGAACACTCCTAGAGTGAATATAAAGACTTGAAATCACTTGTAAAATACATGGAAGCAATACACATACACTTGTGACCATCATTGTCTTGCTCCTTCAATTCTCTGCATCATCTTCTTTGCCAACAGTAATCTTGCAGAGGCTGCTGCTCTCTCTCCAGAGCTCCAAATTGAGTGCAAGATGCCTCATTGGAAAGGTATTAGGTTTAATTTAGGCATATGAATTTTCATAGCATTTAGTTCAATAAATTGAGAGAAATATGAGTTTTTCAATCTCGGGGTCAATCTATGCGTATCCTTGAAAAATAGGAAGTACCACTGGTGAATGTCTCATTCATTCCTATAGCATATTTTGCGTATTCCTTATAATTTTGTGCATTCTATACACTCAACTTTATGTGTATCACTCCCATAAAAGGATTTTCTCTAATTGTAATCACATTGGTCGCTATGGGCATTTGAAGTTCATTGTCTCTTCCATAGATAGTAAGTTTTTTGAGCTAGTCGACCTACGAACCTATCTGTTTTATATCGACTCATTCTCGTTGATGCTCTAAAGTACATAGTGCATTTCTTTGCATTTGTTGAATGCTTATAAGGTCTATTTGAGTCTCCATAAGCTCAAGGGCTGGTCTTGTGCCGATTGGCTAGACCAAACTTCATCGCTTCAAAACGCACTTTTCTACCTTCTACAAGCTTTGCCAAGTTTCCTTCAGTGGTATCAAAGCTAGACCAAGATGGGTGATGGATTTCCCTCAATGATTGAGAAGCTTGATCGACACAACTATGCAACTTGGCCAATCAGAATGGAGGCCTATTTGCAAGGTGGAAATCTTTATGGAATTGTAGCAGGTGATGAAGCTATGCCTATTCCAAGATCCAAAGGAGGACCTAGACAAGAGGAGACAGGTAAGCACACACTTTTGTGCGTAGGGGATGCTCAAGCAAGGTCGTACATACTAAAATCTATCTCTGACTTTCTATTACCACATATTAGAGGATGCAAGACATCTCAAGAGACTTGGGATGCCATCGAGACTTTCTTTTCTGCTAGTACCAAAGCAAGACAGAATCATCTTTGGAACGAGTTCAACCAAATGAAGAAGACACCTAAACAAACCATCACAGAGATTGTTACCAAGGTCAAGGAGGTTGCGGATCAGTTAGCATCCATTGTAGAGATGAATGATGAAGAGGTCATCATGAGGAAAATTCTCAACGGCATTCGAAGTGATAAGCAATGGCAATCCTTCACGATGGCTTATGATCTCATCATGGATGTGCAAACTCCAGACTTCAACATCTTTCTTGGACAACTGTTCAATCAAGAAGCCAACAGTAGCATAAAGGAAGGTAACTCTTACCATGGTAATTCAACTAGTGCTCTATATGGAGATAAGAAGGATAAGATGTAAAAAGGCAAGAAGAAGGAAGAAGATGACGAAGAGACGTCCCAAGCCAACTTCGCAAGCAAGAGCAAGTGAAAAGGGAAGTAGAAAGGACCAAAGCAAGACAAAACCAAAGGTGAGAATGTTCAACCTTGTGCCATATGCAATAAGACCAACCACACCACTCAGAATTGCTGGTTCAATGGGAAGACCCAGAAAGGAAGTGGAAGGGATGGATATGGTAGCAATAGAGGCAGAGGTGGACACAAATTCAACAATAACAATAGAAGCTATAATAGAAGGGACTACAACAATTATTCAGAAGATCAAGCACATGAAGACTCATTGCTTCTTAATAATATAAGCCACAAAGAAGGTAAAGAAGATGATCATTTGTTCTACATAGATTCCGGATGTTCGAATCATGTTGCATGCAACATTGCTCTTCTATCTGATTTGGATAGTCTAAAGCATAGACATGAAGTGCAAATAGGGGATGACACAAAGCACAATATGGAGAAGATGGTAATGTCAAAGCTTCCAATGGTAGGACAAACATTTTAAGTAAGGTTCTCTATGTACCCACTATCACTAAAAACCTAATAAGTGTAGGCCAAATAGTTGAAAAAGGCTTGCAAGTTAGGTTCACCCAACATAGAGCTTTTGTGGAAGATCTATGTCAAAGCTTCAAAAAGATAGCCCGAGATGAGAAGCATGGTAGGCTCTTTACTTTTGAAGTAGGAGAAACCAAGAACATAGCTCTATTCAACTTTGGGTCTCAAACCCTAAGTGAGCTTAAAGTGTGGCATAAGAGACTTGCTCATGTGAATGAAAGAACCTTGAAGCATATATGCAGGGATCAAAGTGTTCTAGGACTGCCGAGCATATCAAAGCAACACATGATCAACAGGTGTGATGCATGTCACATTGGGAAGGCACAAGGACAACCATTCAACCACAAAGGCTACATCCTCAACAAATTATTGGACTTAGTACATACATATGTATGGGGATCAAGTCAAGAACCTTCATTGGTAGGATCAAGGTATTATGTCTCATTTATTGATGACCATAGTAGATGGACTATTCTATACTTTATCAAGAGTAAGAATGAAATGCTTGATTGCTTCAAGAAGTATCTTGCACATGTGGAGAATCATACAGGTAGATCACTAAAGAAGCTTAGATCTGATGGAGGGGGAGGATACTTCTCCAAAGAGTTTGATGAGTTCTTGCAGTACAAAGGTATCAAAAGGGAAGTGACTACTAGCTACTCTCCTCAACTAAATGGAATTGCAGAGAGGAGAAACAAGACATGGGTTGGATCAGCCCCAACAATGCTTGAAGAGAAGAAGTTGCCACATTATCTATGGGCAAAAGCTATTTCAATTGCTGTGTACCTTGTCAATAGACTGATCCAAATCACTTCAAGGTATGACTCCTTATGAAGCATGGCATGGAAGAAAACCTAGTCTTGGACATTGCAAGGTTTTTGGTTGTTTAGCTTATGTTCATGTATCATCACAAATAAGAGAAAAACTAGATGAAAGGGCAACAAAGGTAGTGTTTATTGGATATGATTCAACTCAGATGGGTTACAGGTTCTTCAATCCTTCAACCAAGCAATTCACTACAAGTAGAGATGTTGTGTTTGAAGAACACAGGTCTTGGTATGATGAAGACAAACAAAAGGTAACACTACCATATGATCTTGATTCTGACTCTTATCAATTAGGAAGCAAACATGATACACAATTCTAGGATCCAAGAAGTGATATAGACGATGAACAAGATGAAAGGAAAAAGGATTACAAGCTATGGAATTCAAGAGGCAAAGCATAGATGCAAGAGGTTAGAGAATGCTCCAAACAAGCACCTAGAAGATCAACAAGAGAGAAGAAACAACTAGAGGGGTATGGATATGATTTCACATTTCTTATGAAGCGTATAGTATACTTGGCAAAAGACTCAATTTCAAAGGAACCCTCAACCTATGAAGAGGTAAAGGGAAACCCAATCGGAAAAAGGCCATGAAAGAAGAGATAGATGCATTGAAAGAAATGGATACTTGGGATTTGGTTCCAATGTCGCAAAATCAAAAGGTAATTGGTTGCAGATGGGTATATAAAGTTAAAAGAAACTCAGATGGATTAGTTTGCAGGTACTAGCAAAAGATTATTTGCCAAAGGATGCTCACAAACTCATGGTATAGAAATATGAGGAAACATTCTCACCAGTTGCAAAGATGACTACAATCAAGACATTGATAAGTGTAGCTGCTGCAAGGAATTTGAGACTCCTCCAACTTGATGTGAGAAATGCATTCTTAAATGGTTGGATAAGTGAAGAGGTATACATGTCACAACCACCAGGTTTTGAAAACCCTAACCATCCATCTTATGTTTGCAGACTTAAGAAAGCATTGTATGGATTGAAACAAGCTCCTAGAGCTTGGAATTACAGGTTGGTTACATATCTTCAAGATCAAGGGTTCAAAGCTAGTAGCTCAGATCCTTCTCTATTCATCAAAAGGGATCACAATGAGGTTATCTATCTATGTGTATATGTAGATGAAATTATTGTGAGAGGTGATGATCTAAATGGCATTTAAAGCATCAAGAGACACATGCAAGAGGAGTTCAAAATCAATGAGTGACCTCACATATTTCCTAGGTATGTCGGTGATATATACAGATGAAGGAAATGTATTTGACTTCGAGAAGATACATTCAAGATCTTCTTCTCAAGTTCAAAATGGACAACAGTAAACCTGCAGGTACACCTTTGGAGATGAATCATAAACTTAGTGTTTATGAAGGTGAGAAAATTGAAGAGCTAAGAGAATATAAAAGCTTGGTAGGTAGCTTGATATATGCTACTCATACAAGGGCAGACATCTCATATAGTGTGGGAGTGCTTAGTCAGTTCATGCACTCACCGAGAAGACCACACATGGATACAGCTAAGAGAGTACTTAAGTATCTCAAAAGTACAATCAATGAAGGTATATTCTATCCTTATTCTTCAGATTTGGATATCAAAATCTATTCAGATGTAGATTGGGCAGGAGCTAAGCATGATAGAAAAAGTACATCTTGTTACTTAGCATTTGCAGGTTTGAAGCTAGTATCATGGAGTTCCAAGAAGCAACCAACAATTGCTTTAACTCAACTGAAGCAAAGTATAGAGACTTGACCATAGCAACTCAAGAGGCAATATGGTTAAAAGCATTATATATAGATTTGGGACTTCTGAGTTCCAAACCTCAGGTATTTGGAGATAATGTAAGTTCCATGGATCTAGCAGCAAATCCTATTTTCCATGCGACAACCAAGCACATAGAAGTCCATTACCACTTCATCAGGGAAAATCTCATGGCAAAGGAGATTGACATTTCTTTTGTTCCAACTAAAATGCAAGTAGCAGATATGATGATGAAGGCACTTGATGGAATAAAGCTTTGTAGATTCAAAGCTATGGCAGGTATTCAACCTATCCAAGAATGAACACTCAAGCATACTTTAGCTTGAGGGGGAGCTGTTGGAACATCAAGCTTACACTATGCTTGAGTTGGATTTGGTCTACATCAAAGGCTATCATGTCGAAAGAATATCCGTTGGAGAGTTCTTTTTCTTATGCTCATTTATTGTATTTTTTGAGAGATTTTTTATGGTTCATTTACCATTGTAAAAGCCTTGAGCTTTACACATGTAAAGTTAGAAAGATATAGCCCAAATCGCACGAATTTGTGGTGGTTGAAGTTGCATTCAATCAATCAATCACTCACCTAAAAGTAGATCCAACTAGATCTTCACTTTTCCTAGATTATAGGAAAGAGAATTGCTTCCCTCCAACGACCATTCCCACCTTCATTTCAATTTAAAATCCACTTGTATAAGTCTTGGAACACTCCTAGAGTCTATATAAAGTCTTGGAATCACTTGTACAATACATGGAAGCAATATACATACACTTGTGACCATCATTGTCTTGCTCCTTCAATTCTCTACATCATCTTCTTTGCCAATAGTAATCTTGCATAGGCTATTGCTCTCTTTCTAAAGCTTTAGATTGAGTGCAACATGGTGCATTGGAAAGGTATTAGTGTCTAGTTTATTCATAAAAAGTTTTATAGCATTTGGTTTAGTAAATTGGGACAAATCTGTGTTTTTCTGTGTCCGGATCAATCTTTGCATATTCCTGAAAAATAGGAAGTACCACCAGTGAATGTCTCATTCATTCCTATAGCATATATTTCTTATTCCTTATACATTTGTGCATTATATACACTCAACCTTATGTGTATCACTCCCATAAAAGGATTTTTTCTAATTGTAATCATGCTGGTCGCTATGGGCATTTGAAGTTTATTGTCTCTTCCATAAATAGTAAGTTTTTTGAGCTAGTAGACCTGCGAACCTATCTGTTTTGTATCGACTCATTCTCATTGATGCTCCAAAGTACATAGTGCATTTCTTTGCACTTGTCACATGCCTATAAGGTCTATTTGAGTCTCCATAAGCTCAAGGGCTGGTCTTGTGCCGGTTGGCTAGACCAAACTTCATCGCTTCGAAACACACTTTTCTACCTTCTACAAGCTTTGCCAAGTTTCTTTCAGTGGTATTAGAGCTAGACCAAGATGGGTGACGGGTTTCCCTCAATGATCGAGAAGCTTGATCGTCAAAAGTATGCAACTTGGCAAATCAGAATGGAGGCCTATTTTCAAGGTAGAAATCTTTATGGAATTGTAGCAGGTGATGAAGCTATGCTTGTTCCAAGATCCAAAAGAGGACCTACACAAGAGGAGACATATAAGCTCACACTTTGGTGTGCAAGGGATGCTCAAGCAAGGTGGTACATACTAAACTCTATCTCTGAATTTCTATTCGCACATATTAGAGAATGCAAGAAATCTCAAGAGACTTGGGATGCCCTCGAGACTTTCTTTTCTGGTAGTACCAAAGCAAGAAAGAATCGTCTTTGGAACGAGTTCAACCAAATGAAGAAGACACCTAAACAAAGCATCACAGAGTTTGTTACCAAGGTCAAGGAGGTTGCGAATCAGTTAGCATCCATTGGAGAGCTGATTGAAGAAGAGGTCATCATGAGCCAAATTCTCAATGGCATTCGAAGTGATAAGCAATGGCAATCCTCCACGACGGCTTATGATCTCATCATGGATGCGCAAACTCCAGACTTCAACATCTTTCTTGGACAACTATTCAATCAAGAAGCCAACAATAGCATTAAGGAGGGTAACTCTTACCATGGTAATTAAACTAGTGCTCTATATGCAGATAAGAAGGATAAGAAGCAAAAAGGCAAGAAGAAGGAAGAAGATGAAGAAGAGACGTCCCAAGCCAACTTGGCAAGCAAGAGCAAGTGGAAAGGGAAGAAGAAAGGACCAAAGCAAGACAAAATCAAAGATCACAATGCTCAACCTTGTGCCATATGCGATAAGACCAACCACACCACTCAGAATTACTGGTTCAATGGGAAGACCCAGAAAGGAAGAGGAAGAGGTGGATATGGCAGCAATAGAGGCAGATGTGGACACAACTTCAACAATAACAATAGAAGCTATAATAGAAAGGACTACAACAATTATTCAAAAGATCACCCACATGAAGACTCTATTCTTCTTATGAATCTAAGCCACAAAGAAGGTAAAGAAGATGATCATTTGTTCTACATAGATTCCAGATGTTCGAATCATGTTGCAGACAACATTTCTCTTCTATCTAATTTGGAAAGTCCAAAGCATAGACATGAAGTGCAAATAGGGGATGAAACAAAGCACAATGTGGAGAAGATTGGTAATATCATGGCTTCCAATGGTAGGACAAACATTCTAAGTAAGGTTCTCTATGTACCCACTATCACTAAAAACCTAGTAAGTGTAGGCCAAATAGTTGAAAAAGGCTTGCAAGTTAGGTTTACCCAACATAGAGCTTTTGTGGAAGATCTATGTCAAAGCTTCAAAAAGATAGCCCGAGATGAGAAGCATGGTACGCTCTTTACTTTTGAAGTAGGAGAAACCAAGAACATAGCTCTATTCAACTTTGGGTCTCAAACCCTAAGTGAGCTTAAAGTGTGGCATAAGAGACTTGCTCATGTGAATGAAAGAACCTTGAAGGATATATGCAGGGATCAAAGTGTTCTAGGACTGCCGAACATATGAAAGCAACACATGATCAACAGGTATGATGTATGTCACATTGGGAAGGCACAAGGACAACCATTCAACCACAAAGGCTACATCCTCAACAAATTATTGAACTTAGTACATACATATGTATGGGGATCAAGTCAAGAACCTTCATTGGCAGGATCAAGGTATTATGTCTCATTTATTTACGACCATAGTAGATGGACTATTCTATACTTTATCAAGAGTAATAATGAAGTGTTTGATTGCTTCAAGAAGTATCTTGCACATGTGGAGAATCATACAGGTAGATCACTAAAGAAGCTTAGATCTGATGGAGGGGGAGAATACTTCTCCAAAGAGTTTGATGAGTTCTTGGAGGACAAAGGTATCAAAAGGGAAGTGACTACTAGGTACTCTCCTCAACTAAATGGAATTGCAGAGAGGAGAAACAAGACACGGGTTGGATCAACCCGAACAATGCTTGAAGAGAAGAAGTTGCCACATTATCTATGGGCAAAAGCTATTTCAATTGCTGTGTACCTTGTCAATAGACTGATCCAAATCACTTCAAGGTATGACTCCTTATGAAGCATGGCATGGAAGAAAACCTAGTCTTGGACATTGCAAGGTTTTTGGTTGTTTAGCTTATGTTCATGTACCATCACAAATAAGAGGTAAACTAGATGAAAGGGCAACAAAGGTAGTGTTTATTGGATATGATTCAACTCAGATGGGTTACAGGTTCTTCAATCCTTCAACCAAGCAATTCACTACAAGTAGAGATGTTGTGTTTGAAGAACACAGGTCTTGGTATGATGAAGACAAACAAAAGGTAACACTACCATATGATCTTGATTCTGACTCTTATCAATTAGGAAGCAAACATGATACACAATTCGAGGATCCAAGAAGTGATATAGACGATGAACAAGATCAAAGGAAAAAGGATTACAAGCTATGGAATTCAAGAGGCAAAGCATAGATGCAAGAGGTTAGAGAATGCTCCAAACAAGCACCTAGAAGATCAACAAGAGAGAAGAAACAACTAGAGGGGTATGGATATTATTTCACATTTCTTATGAAGCATATAATATACTTGGCAAAAGACTCAATTTCAAAGGAACCCTCAACCTATGAAGAGGTAAAGGGAAACCCTAATTGGGAAAAGGCCATGAAAGAAGATATAGATGCATTGAAAGAAATGGATACTTGGGATTTGGTTCCAATGTCGCAAAATCAAAAGGTAATTGGTTGCAGATGGGTATATAAAGTTAAAAGAAACTCAGATGGATCAGTTTGCAGGTACAAGCAAAAGATTAGTTGCCAAAGGATGCTCACAAACTCATGGTATAGAAATATGAGGAAACATTCTCACCAGTTGCAAAGATGACTACAATCAAGACATTGATAAGTGTAGCTGCTGCAAGGAATTGGAGACTCCTCCAACTTGATGTGAGAAATGCATTCTTAAATGGTTGGATAAGTGAAGAGGTATACATGTCACAACCACCAGGTTTTGAAAACCCTAACCATCCATCTTATGTTTGTAGACTTAAGAAAGCATTGTATGGATTGAAACAAGCTCCTAGAGCTTGGAATTACAGGTTGGTTACATATCTTCAAGATCAAGGGTTCAAAGCTAGTAGCTCAGATCCTTCTCTATTCATCAAAAGGGATCACAATGAGGTTATCTATCTATGTGTATATGTAGATGATATTATTGTGACAGGTGATGATCTAAATGGCATTCAAAGGATCAAGAGACACATGCAAGAGGAGTTCAAAATCAATGAGTGACCTCACATATTTCCTAGGTATGTCGGTGATATATACAGATGAAGGAAATGAGTCGCAGGCAAGGAAGTGGATAGATTTCTTAATGGATTTTCAAGCTATAACCAAGTCACCAATGCTCCCAAAGGTCAACATAAAATGGATTTTGCCACTAAATAGGGTATCTTTGCATTTCGAGTGATGCCTTTTGGGTTGACGAACGCACCTGCAACCTTCCAAAGGTTGATGTGCCACATGTTCAAAGAGTTTCTGAGAAAGGACTTAGAAGTGTATGTAGATGATCTGTGTGCTCACTCAATGCTTAGATCACATCACATCCCTGCGCTTAAATGAATCTTCGACAAGTGTAGGGAATATCAAGTCTGTTTAAACCTTGAGAAGTGCGTCTTTATGGTAAGACAAGGTAAGATACTTGGTCACATAGTTTCAAAAAATGGAATTTCCACAGATGAGGATAAGGTATGAGTGATCAATGAATTACCCAGGCCAAAGAACGTAAAGGAGGTACAAGCATTTATGGGCCATTGCGGATATTATCGACGATTCATACATATGTATGCAATCATTGCTAAACCACTATACAACTTGCTAACAAATTTGAGTCGAGAGAATAATGTGAGAGCTCCTTTAGTGAATTGAAATGACGATTGTGTTCTGCACCTATTATAGTCATGCCTGATTGGAACAAACCTTTTCACATACACATAGATGCTTCTAATCACGCCATAGGCTGTGTGTTAGCACAACCCACAGATGAAGGGAATTTTGACTTACCGATTGCATATGCTAGTAGGCAGTTGAATGCCACAGAGAGAAATTACACCACGAGAGAGAGAGAGAGAGAGAGAGAGAGAGAGAGAGAGAGAGAGAGAGAGAGAGAGAGAGAGAGAGAGAGAGAGAGAGAGAGAGAGAGAGAGAGAGAGAGAGAGAGAGAGAGAGAGAGAGAGAGAGAGAGAGAGAGAGAGAGAGTAGGAATGGTCTATGCCGTCAAGAAATTTCATTACTATTTATTGGCAAATAAGTTTAAATTCTTTACAGACCGTAAGGCTCTCTTGTATTTAGTGAACAAACCCTACAACACGAGTAGGCTAATACATTGGTTTCTACTAATGATGGAGTATGACTTTGAAGTCGTAGTCAAGAAGGGTAAAATGCACTTGAGAGCTGACCATCTCTCAAGGATAACTTTAGGAGAAGCACATATTGGAGTAGCTGATGAGCTACCAGATGCTTACCTATTTAATGTTGAGATTGTCCTTGAATGGGCAAAGCCATTAGTTCCAGTATTGACATATGGACCTAAGAATTCTCAAGTGAGAACCCAAGAGAAAGAGGTAGTGAAAGTGGAGAGATACCAAATCCTCACTCGTAGTGTCTCAAAATATCCCTACTTGTTGCATAGAAGAATAGGAGCATGACAATTGGTTGCAACGATCACATGTAGGTGCACTAGAGCAACATCATTCGAGACAGGGGACATTACTGAAGTTGAAAAGGTTAGGTGTGTATTGGTCCTCAATGGAAAAAGATGTCCGACAACTTTGCGATGAATGTCCAAAGTGTTGTAATAGACCACTGATAGAACACCCCACTCTATACCATGTGGCCCTAATGCCAGATTGGAGTGAACCTTTGGTTAACTATCTAAGGATGAAGACTTTCCCAGAAGACATGACTTTGGAACATAAACGAAGTCTCGAGCAGGAGGTTCAATATTATAAGCTCATTGGTGATAATCTGTATAGACAAGGGAGAGACGGTTGTCTAAGGATATGTATGCATGAGAGTGAATATCTCAACCTCTTGGAAGCTCCTCATCAAGGTCCAGTAGGAGGCCATTTTGGACCTGATCGTGTTATTAAGGTTATACTATTTTCAGGATTATGGTGGCCCACTCTCCATATGGTACCCACACATATGTAAAATGATGTGACATATGTCAAAGGGCTCAGTATCCTATACACAAAGATGAGATGCCCCTACGACCCATGATGGGAGGATGCACATTCTCAAAATGGGAAATAGATTTTTTTAGACCTATTAACCCCCCCTGCAAGAACTCCCATATCGAGTATATCATAGTTGCCACAAACTATGTCACTAAATGGGTAGAGGCCAAGACCACAAAGAAGAATGTCTTCACAAGATATGGGCTTCCTATAGAGCTTGTAAGTGATAGGGGTACTCATGACTACAAAATTCTTGTTGAGAATGTCTTCACAAGATATGGGCTTCCTATAGAGCTTGTAAGTGATAGGGGTACTCATTTTCTAAATGAGGTTATTGAATATTTATTACAAGATTTCATGGTAATACACTCTCTAGCATTTTTCTTTTCCGACACAAGATCGTTTTACCATTCCCCACAAGTGCTTATGGTTTGGATTATACCTTGCTACTATGGGTCCTTAAACGATTGACATTGAAACTCACATCCAAGACCAGCTCGTACTGGAAAGTCATCTTTGGGAAAAGAAGAAGGTTGTCCATGGTTGCAATGCTATCACACACATTATTTATATGTTTTTAGCTTATGATATTACCATTGAAAGAGCTCTTCCAGTAGCACAGTTACAACAATACAAGGGTTGAAAGAAAACCAAACAACCTCCAAATATGAAGAGAGTAAAGCAAATGTGTGGTACACTTCCTTGTTTACCAATTGTGGACTCGCCTTCACGACAACCCACACCGGAGCCCTCCCCACAATGCTCTCTATCTCAATCGCAAACTATAGTTTTGCCACTCAGAATCTGTTTGAATCAAGGAGTAACGTTTATACAAATGGCTACAATGAGTGAGGTCTCACAAGTGGCAACCAGTATTCCTACTACCACCCCCATCACAACTACCACAATGGTTGAAGTTCCCATTGTGACCATCACTTTTGTATCTGAACATTTTACTTTTTTGGTCACTAGCTTGGGCACAAAATATATCAGTACTTCTTCTTCCCCAGCACCAACCCAACCCTCCGTTGATATTGTAGAAAGTCCTGGTGTTTGCATTCCATCACCTGTTTCCATTTGGCCCCCAATCTCTAGCCCGATTATGATTAACTCTCCCATTACATCTGTCTTCACTCCACCTTTCCCTATGACACTAGTCATTCCCCCACCTACACATTTCGTACACCGGAAACCCATTATACACCTTTACATCGTATACACAATCACCCTCATTCTACCCCTCTTTCACATCTTTTCTATATCCGTAGACCTCATCATTTTCCTCTTTAATGTATTCACAAGAATTCAGTTCACAGGCTCCTTTCCTATGGTCACCAATCACACCACTCCACTCGCCTCTCACAATGCCATTGCACCCCCCACCTCGTACAATCGCACCCACTTCACTATTTCACATTGCCACCACCAAAAGCACCTCCCGTTACATGGAGATTTCACCCATTCCCTCACCAGATGTACATGTACAAGTATCATCCACATTAATTAGCACACTCCACACGAGACCCATCACCGTGCACCTTGCCACACTTGCCACATCATCCACTATCCCAACCCCAACTACCATACCCACTGCATCACAACTCACCATGCATGTATCGTTTCCAACATTCTCATCATCTTCCATTGTTGATGCTTCCATTCAGTAGATGATACAATGCCTTCAAAAAATTAACACCGAGTACTCTTCGTCAGGGTGACAACACTCGTCCTTCCAACAGACGACCCAAGAATTGTAGAAACAACTAGATATGCTAACAATTTAGAATCAAGAACTCAACATGAAATATCAAGCCTTGGAAGCAGAGTAGCAAAAGGAACAACAAACCCTCGAGGCACAATTACAGGAGCATGTGAAAGATATCAAGTCTCAGTCAAACATACATTTAATTTGCAATGCTCAACTATTGCGCAACATGGCACTCCTTCCGAGGCACCTCAATGCAACAAAAGAAGAAAATCAACGACTCCAACAACAAAATCATGAAAACTTCAAGGCTACACTAGATCATCGAGAGACATTTGTAAGCCCCTCACGCTTTAGAGCCGTTCCTCTTGAGTCCATGCAAATTCTATTGGATGATCACACATGCATGCTAGAAGATTACAACGGACTACAAGTCGAGTGCGAGATGTCACGACGAAGAAGATAATGAAGAGAGCTCACACACACACTCTCACAATCAAAGAAAAGCACACACTCAGTTTTAGGCAAGGAAGAATGATCTTCTTCTTCTTCTTCTTCTATTAAATAAAAGGAATGTACAAGAATGACCTAAAAATAAGAATACAACAAGTGCAATACATAAAGACCAGTACATAAGGAAAAACCTAATGTTAGCCAATGAGTGAGATGACAAGAAACAAATGTGCCATCACTCTCGGTAGATAAATCTAATAAAGCTCAATGAAGTATCCTTGACATATACTAGTGTGACCACTATACATGTCAGAGAAACAAAAAACTAATACATGTCATCCTGGATCATCACATGTTGAGCTTGATATCTCAACACTCCCCCTCAAGTTCAACATCATGTCCTCTCATCCAAGCATCTTTTGAAACTTCTTCAACTTCTCTGCTCTAATTGCTTTAGTGAAAATATCAGCAACCTGCTCATCTGTTCTCACATAAACAAGATCAATATGACCTGCTAATACCTTCTCTCTAATGAAGTGATAATGTACCTCCATATGATTTTTTCTAGCATGAAAGATAGGGTTCTGTGCTAGGTATATGCTGCTAAGATTATCACAATAGATGGTGCTAGGCTTTTGTGTCACGAGGAAGGAGATAAGGAAGAGAGCTCACACACACACTCTCACTCTCAGGGAGAAGCACATACACACAGATTGAGGCAAGGAAGAATCAACAAAGCAACAGTGGGTTGCTTCTTGCTGCTCCATGTAATAGCTACCAGCCCAATATGCATCCATGTATCTAGAAACCTGCAAATCTACACCAGCCTCATAAAACAATGTATAATCCAAAGTAGCACTCACATAACATAGAGTGTGCCTCAAAGCATCCAAATGTGGCTTCCTGGGAACCTACATAAACTGACTTTCAAGTCCAATAGTATAACTTAGATGAGGCCTTGTAATTGTGAGATATATAAGACTTCCCACAGTTTTCCTCTACATAGTAGCATTTTCCAATGCCTCGCCTGATGTAATATCCAATTTCAAATTCTTATCTAATGGCATAGAAATTGGCTTACAATCAGCCATACCATACTTTTGCAGCATATTCAAGGCATATTGCCTTTGCAACATCCATATACCTGTCTCTGTATGTATAAACTCAATGCCCAACAAATAGCGCAGCACACCAAGATCTTTCATGTCAAATTCCTACATAAGAAGTTGCTTTACCTCTTTGATATTTCCTTCATTATCACCACCTACAATTAGGGCATCAACATAAATAGCCACAATAGTGATGGCATCATCAGCCGTCGTTGCATATAGTGAGTGATCTGCATCACACATAGAAAACCCAATGCTGGTAAAGTAATCAGCAATCCTTGCATGCCATGCACGAGGGGCTTGCTTCAGCCCATACAAAGCCTTTTGCAACCTGCAAACATATTCTGGATGCTTTGAATCTTCATATCCTTGTGGCTGGTCCATATATACTTCTTCGTGTAACTCACCATGTACGAAATCATTCTAGCCTTTGCTTTCTAAACTATACCCAACAAAAGTACTTTACTACTTTATCATCCAATTTTCTACATTGTTGTTCAAGCACTTATGCATATGCCAAACAACCAAAAACATTTAGATGAACAACAAATGGCCTGTAACCAAGTGAAGCCTCATATGGAGTGGTAGACTGACCTCAAGCTAGAAGCTATGTGGTAAAGGCTGACCTTTGACCATACACCTGGCTATCTGTATGAGTGACCTATTCTTCCTTTTAGGAACTCCATTCCGTTGAGGTGTATATGGTACTTTACACTAGTGTTTTATCCCATGATCAGCCATAAATGCATTAAAATGAGAAGACATGTATTCTCCCCTGGATCAAAATGGAGGGTGTCCATTTTGCATGCCGACAGATTTTCAAGCAAAACCAAAAAGTGTTTGAAGCACATGAACACTTTAGACTTTTCTTTCAATGGATACACCCGTGCATGCTTGGAAAAATCATCAATGAGATTCATGAAGTAAAGGTAGTTCCCAAAAGAGGATGTCTTCATAGGGCCATAGACATCATTGTGAACAAGCTACAATTTTTGAGTAGCTCAAATTAAACCATCTTTTGCGAACGAGGAATGGTACATTTTACCCAAGATACAACCTTCACAAACATGTTTACCAGGTGCCTCAAGTTTGCGCAAAGAGGACACCATTTCAGGTTTCTGCAAGCATAATAAAGTAGCAAAATTTAGATGACCAAAAGCATGTGTGCCAAAGCTTTGCATATGAGATTGCTTGAGAATCATATCTAACACATGCTGAATCATTCATATATTTTTCATAGTCTATGAGCTTATACAACCCATGACATAAAATGAGTGAAGAAATAATAACATCACCATTTGAGAGATCATGTATTGTACATATTTCATCTACAAATTTGACAACAAAGCCAATCTCCGCTAATGTCAAAACTAACAACAAATTTTTCTTGGTCCTTGGTACAAACAAAGCATCTGACAATGTAAAATAACTACCATTAGCAGTAGTCAAAATGATCTTACTAGCTCCCATTACAAGATAAGAGGAGTTGTTGGTGCATGTGATAGTATTCCTTGTAGGGGTAGGCTCAAGTGAATTGAAGAAACTGTGCTGCGAGGTAATATGTATGGTTGCCCCACTATCAAAGTACCAAACATCTGAGTCTACTCAAGACATACAGTGCTCATGACAATATGGTTCAAAATTGGAAACAATAGTAAATGCCCATTTATCATTTTGCACAAGATTAGCAGACTCTGTATTAGGTCTAGATGTCTCTCCAACAACCATTCCAACCTCTTTTTTCTTTGCCTCTTTAGCAGCCATTTTTGGACAACTCTTTATGACATGATCATTTCGTTTACAATATTTGCAAAACGACTTCTGTTTTTTTGATTTTTTCTCATCTTTGTCTTACTTTTTAGACTATGTAGAAGTAGCAGATTTTTGCTTACTAGTAGATGAGCCCCATTTACCTTTGCCCTCCTAACTAGCTAGAAAAACTTGATCTACGACACACATAATGGACTTGTTCTACCTAGATCGCTCTTCCGACAATAAAACAGAGACTAAATCTTCAAATGTTAAGGCATTTGGATTTCCTTTCATCATCAACCAAAGTGTAGAAGGAAGACTCTGATAGGAATAGGGAAGACTATTCAAAATAGTTTGCACAGGTGAACAATTTGACAAGACTTCATCATGAGAAATCAATGGCTCCTTTAAATCTTTGATCTTTGTCAAAAAATTATCCATGGAATATCCTTCATTCATGTGCTCACTCTCCAACTATTTCTCGAGGTAAGCAATGAGAGCCTCATTTCTTGCATGGTATATAGTGGTAAGTGTATCCCAAGCATTCTTAGCTTGTCATCTTCAATGCCATTTGCATCACCTTCAATAACTATATTCATGGGCATAATAGGATATTTTTCAGCACCCTACATAATATTCCACAGTCCTTTTGCAACCAATACAATCAATACATGACACATCATATATGCCCATAATGGGTAATTAGTACCATTCAATCTATCCTCGAAATCCAACATATAGAATATATCATTGCTTTTAGCTATGGCCATTGACTAAAATACCATGATGTATAAAAATTACTATATCTTGAAAAGTTGAATAGCTTCTCGAGCTCTTCTAGATTTATAGCAAACTTTGAGCCGTTTGTACTGGCAAACCAAAACCTTTATATATGTTTGGCACAAAAGGACAAAATTGCTTGTATAGGAACTATGATAGTGCGTTTGGAGGTTGAAACGAGCTTAGATCACATTTTCAACACCAGAGAGAAAAGATGTTTTTAACTCCTAATCGCCCTAAGTATGCTCACCAATTTTCATGTGATTTTGAGACTGTTATTGGAGGGGTGTCTATGACACTCTAGATGGTCGTGACCTGCTCTAATACCAATTGTTGGAGTTTGAGGTCTATGAAAGCATGCAAACAACACAAGGAAGAAGAAGAAGCTTGGAGTATAACACACAATATTGAATGTTTTACCAAGAGAATGTACACAAATAATTAACCGGTTAGGATTATAGGTGAATGTACAAGTTGGGGAAAAAACCTCCTAAAGAGGGAAAAAGTGCCTCGGTGGTCCTAGTGTGTTCAAATACATCACTACCGAGATATATCAACAAACTTTGAAGGCACACCACTTTTGATATACCTAACACTAGAATTGATCATGACTTCATTATTTATTATGCTAAGTCATACAAAAAGCAATGATGTAGAAAGTCCTTTGTTTCATGCTTGTCAGACGTCATTTTCCCTTCCCTCGGTCCCCCAAGAAATTTCCACAGTGTGGGCGGAGGCCTTTGCCTACTATAATGAACTGGCTAAGTCTTGGAGAAGTGCGGTGGAAAGGGCTCAACAAAATCTGATCAGGACTCATAAGGCTATAAGAGATATCTTGAAAAAAAGAACAGAAACGGTATACCGGAGGCTCTTAGGGCTTTAAGAAGAAGTGAACAAAGGTAACTTGCAATGCCAACCAGGTCTTCTGAAGATTAGGGGAAGACTAAGATTCAAGGAGGAGGTTCAAAGGAAAAATCTTCGAATATTCTTCAAAGATTGGTGGGCGGGGATGGCCGACAAACCATCGAAAGAGATGTGTAACATCCTCAAAAGGAAACAAGCTACGGAATCCATCCCCTTCTTGGTCGATAACAATGGGATCGAATGTAGCACGGAAGTTGAGAACAAATCTATTATCATCGAGCACTTTACCCATCTTCTTGGGGTCTCGACTCCTCTTTCCTCGCACAGGCATGATTGCATGGCAACCATCTCAAGGGTTGCTCAATCTAGGGTCCCATAGAACATGAATGCTCTACTGAATGCTAACATTTCTGAGAATAAAATTATCAAGGTTATTGATGCTCTTCCCAATGGAAAAAGTTTGGGTCCTGATAGCCTCACAAATGAGTTTTTCAAGTCCTTCAAGCACATGGTGGCCACCCCGCTGCGTATGGTGTGGCAAGAGGCTCTCTCCTTCCCTCCGTGAGTGTCTTAATAACGGTGTCATCAAGTTAATTCACGAAAGGGGAGATAAGAACAAAATTGAAAACAGGCAGCCGATTACCATGCAAACTGGATACAAGATAATTGCCAAAGTTACTGCGAACAAAAAATCTTGTCATTTAAAGTCATGGCTTTGTGAGGACCAGAAAGCTTTATCAAAGGTGGATCTATACTTGAAGCAATTGTCGATATATGGGAAGGCCTTGCATTTGCTGAAGAGTCTGCACAAGAGTTGGTATTCATTAAGATCGACTTCGACAAAGCGTATGATAGATTGGAATGGGACTTCATTCTTCAATCAATGAAAGACCTTGGATGCAGCCAAAAGTTCATGAAGATGGTTTCCACTCTTGTCAAAAACGCTTCAACGAGAATAAATATCAACGATAAGCTCTCTAAGCCCATACGTTTAAAAAGATCTATCAGGCAAGGCTTCCCAGATGGCTCCACTACTCTTCGCTATCGCCTCGGATGGCCTCAGTTGCCTACTAAAGCATCACATGGTTGCTGGCAATCTCAAGGGTCTTTCCCTACTACTCGGTCATGGCGAAATGATTGCGAGAATCTTTGCCAATGATATGAATGCCTTTGTACATAATGATACGAACATCATTGAGGTGTTATGGAGTTGCCTCGACACCTTTTGTGTGGCGTGACGTTCAAAAATCAACCATGCTAAAACTTCTTTTAGAGCAATCCGTGGGCCTTCACCCGAATTGTTGTTAGATCAGGGGTGCCAAGTTATCCCTAGAGGGCAAGTATTCCGCCTCCTTGGTATTCCGATGGGCTTCGACATCTCAATGGACCAACGGTGGAAGTGGGTGGTATCCAAATTGGATAGCAAACTAAATCATTGGAAAGGTATGCAAGTTAACTTGACAGGGCATGCAATGGTTGTTAATACATTTATGCTTTCTATGCCTATTTACTTTATCTCGTGTTGCAGACCTAAGGAGAAAAACTTGGCCAAAGTAGAAAGAATCTACAGAAACTTCCTATGGGCTAGTGACCCCAAAAGGAGGGGGATTCCCAAAATCAAATGGGAAACTTGCATTAGCCCGAAAGACTTGGGGGGCTTGGGTATTCTGGATATCACAGGGTTGGCTGAAAATTTGGTGGAAAAGTGGTTTATCAAGGCTTGGAGCAATAGTGAGTCCTCTTGGGCTAAAATGATCTTCAGAAAACATGAAAGACCTTACCTTAGTTGGCTATCCTGATTGGAAGGACACAGGGATCCTCATGATTTTTTTCTCCCCCCACCCGGTGTCTGCTAAAGGCTCTATCCTAGTGTGCTCCTTATGGAAGAGTTGGAACAAGGCCAAACAATTCATCAAAATCAGTGACGAGTGGAAGTGGGCTACTGGGATAAGACAAAATGACTCTATCTGGTTCCCGATCATCGGAATTAGGTGGTGGAGTCTTGGAACCTCCAAACTGCTAAGCGGCTTTGGAAGAAGGGGTTCAAACACTGGAAATTGTTCTGGAAATAAGAGATTAGCTAGTGGATCAGGTTCGAAGACTTAGACCTGAGACATAGAGTTACCCTTGAGGAATGGACTCTTCTTCAAGGCAAGTGTTTAGCTTGGGACCGTGCAACTACCTGAGTTCTCTATGGATAGGATCTTCCTTGCTTGGAGGGCCTCAAATAGAGCAATGGTAAGAAACTAACCAAAATCCCCAACTTCAAAGAGAAGTTAGATGTTCATCACACCCTTAACAAGAAGTGGTGCCTTTCTTGGACCAAACTTCGATGGGAACTAAAGTTCATGTCTATTTGGCACCCCCTAGTTGAGATAAAAAAGTTCGTTCTCATGTGGCAAATCTTGCATAAGGGTATCTGGTCCAATGCAAAGGCTAATAAAATTTGTGGTGTGCCTCCATGGTGCAAGCGTTGCCATCGATGCATCGAAGATTTAGTTCACCTTTTCTTTGAGTGCCCCAAGTCCCGTGTTATCTGGCATCACGTGATGCGGGTATTGAGACTCACGAACCAAATCAAGTGGTAGCTGGCACTATTGGGTGAGGCGGTCGACTGCTCAACAAGACTGTGGAATGCTATCAGGGGTGAGACTCTTTGGAAGATTTGGAGGGAGCGATGTCGGAAAGTTTTCAACCTTTTCGTTGACGACCAGGAAAATAAAAAAAAATGTTTATTGGTTAATTCTAATTCCATTATTACAATATTTTTCTTGGAAATAATCTCTTGTTAAGTGTTTGTAGGTTGAAATGGATAAAGGAAACATAAGTTCAAATTATGGTTTACCCTAAACTACTCGTATAATGTGTGTTTAGGCCATAGAAGTATTGAATCATGTGTTTAAGATCCTAGGTTTACGTTTATTCATATGTATTTAAGTTAGGTGCACTATTTTTTGGTTAATGATAGGGTTTAACTAGGTTTTCAATTGATTTCCAAATGGTTTTAACGGATTTTTGATGGGTTTCAAGTAGATTTTTCAAGATTTTTATTGAATTTTAAGGGTTAAAATAATAGGTATTTAATTAAATTAATCTTTAAAATGAACATTTATGTATTAAAAATTAAAATATGATTTAATTAATTAGTTTACTCATGTGTGTGCATTTAAATACTAAGGTTCTAATTAATTAAAAACCTTAAAGTAAGTTGAATTTAAATGAATTATTTAATTAGGAAATTTAGGGAAATTAAATTAAACAAATAATTAATATGGATAAATAGATAGTAGTGTGTATGAATGCTAGATTAAAGAGTGGTTTATATAAGATGTGGAATTAAAGTGATTTAAGGAGTGGTATGAAAGGATGATGCACTTAAAGTGAATAAAGTTGGTTAAGAGAAAAGAATGATGAGAATTAGAGAAAATGAAAAGAGAGGAGTAGAAATGTTTGTTGATATATCTAGGTAGTGATGTGTGTGAACACTCTAGGATTGCTAGGGCACTTTTTTCCCTCTTTAGGAGGTTTTTTTCCCCCGACTTGTATATACGCCTATTGCCCTAATGGGCTACTTATCTTTTGTACATTCTCTAGTAATACATTCAGTATTGTGTGTTTGTGTTCCAAGCTTCTTCTTCTTCCTTGTGTTGTTTGCGTGCTTCCGCAGACGTCTATCTCCAACAATTGGTATCAGAGCAGGTTGTCGCTTCTTCTAGGGCACCGTCGACACTCCTCCGTTTGCAGTCTCAGATTCGCACGAAATTTGGTGAGCATACTCAGGTGTTTTCGAGATCAAAATTGCTTCGCTTTTTGGTGCCGAAATCGCGATCTGAGCTCGTTTCAGCCTCCGAACGCACTATCGCAGCGCTTGTGCAGGCTATTTCGTCCTTTTGAGCCAAAGGTATATACCAGTTTCTGTTCGCCAGTTTAAACGTATCAAAGTCTGCTACAGGTCTAGCAGAACTTGTCTGGGTTGTTCTGTTCAACTTTTTGAGATACAATCAATTTTCTACATCAAGGTATTTTAGTCACCGGCCATGGCTAAAAGCAGTGATGTATTCCGTGTTTATAACGAAGGTAAATGGCCCATAGATAGGGACCATGGATGGAAAATGAAGGCAACCAACAATGCTTCTGGCTATTTACTAGGAGCTTGTGCAAATGTTCCTATTACTATTGGAGATGTTAAAGAAGAACATAATTTCTTCGTTCATGATGACTACTCGTACCCAATTATTTTGGGGCAGCCATTCATTTGTGAACAAAGAATGGAGACAAAAGTGTTGGACGATGGAAGTGCTTTTGCAGGAATTCGTTCTTGTGATGGCCTTAAATCTGTCCAATTTATGACACTTTGTATAAACCATCCTCGTAATCGTAGGTCTCTAAGAAAAACTCCTTTAAGACACTTAGATCAGGATTTCGAATAAATTCCACTGTTGAGCGAGATGACAGTGGACTTTGGTTCGAAATATTTCTCATTTTAAACAAATTCCAAGAAAACTTATAAAAAAATATGAAAAATATTTGAAAAACAAAAGAGATTTGTTAATGGATGAAACTATTGAATATGTCATTGAAACTACACATTGCTTTTCAACATTAGAAGAATTAGAAATTTGTTATCAAGATAAGTCTAATTCCCATATTCTTATCTCTTCACTTGATATGTATGTATTAATTTAGGAATATGCCTCTAGTATTAATCATGAGTATGATGCCTTACTGGAGACCAAATATAAAACTGTTAGTAAGAAGGTTAAACACGTAGCTCAACCACTACCAAAATTTAGTAATGATATTATAAAGAATGTAAGTCATGAGCCAATCCTTAGAAATCCGATAAATATTGGCCATGTATTTACTAAAGAATCCTTAAATCAAATTAAATTAGATGCTAGCGGTTTCCTTCTTCCAGCAGAAAAAGAGTATTTTCTAAAGATTATTGAGCAACATGGAAGAGCATTTTCCCTTGAGCCTTCAGAGATAGGATGTGGAGATCATAGGATAGTTTCACCGATGATTATTTTCACTATTCCCCATATTCCTTGGAATTTGCGCCCTATTCCTGTACCTAAAGCTCATCTTCCAGATTTGATTAGATTACTTAAAGAAAAAATTCATATGCATATTTTAGAATCCTCTTCAGCTCCCTATTCAAACCGTTGGTTTACTGTGCCCAAGAAGAGTGGAAAACTTTGATTTATCCAAGATCTTCAACCAGTTAATAAAGTGACCATTAGAAATGTGGGTACAGGTCCAATTGTGGATGAATTTGCGGAAGTGTTTTCAGGCAATTCTATATATTCAATGGGTGATCTCTACTCTGGGTATGATCAATTTCAATTGGCACTAGAGAGTAGAGACATTACTACCATGAAAACACCTTTGGGATTAGTTAGGATGTTTACGTTACCTCAAGGTGCGACCAATTCAGTAGCACACATGATGAGTGCAATGAATTTGGTTTTGCACGATTTCATTCCTCACATTACTATGCCCTTTATAGATGACATTCCCATTAAGGGTTGCTTGGAAGAAGAGAAAGATAGCACTCTGGATGAAGATGGTTGTCAAAGATTTGTAAAGGCTCATATTCTTGATTGTAAAAAAATATTTCAGCGATTTATTCAAGTTGGCTTAACATTATCTATAGAAAAATCTACTTTTGGTGTTAATGAGGTCCTAATTGTAGGTCATCTTTCTGGCTATTATGGACGGAAGCCATACCCTCAGAAAATTGACGCCATTAGTAAGATTTCGGAGATATGTCAAAATGTGAGTGAAGTTCGACGATTTTTAGGAGCTTGCATTTTCTATGTCATATGGATAACACATTTTGCACATATAGCTGATTGTCTTTATGATTTATTAAGAAAGAAAAGAAAATTTTTATGGACAGAAAAACATACTCAAGCAATGCGTAGATTAAAGAAGTTATTGCAAGAAGCTCCAATCCTTAAATGAGTAGATTATACAAATAATAAGCCTATTATTTTGACTGTTGACACTAGCCCTATTGGGATAGGCTGGGTCATAAGTCAGGATGATGAAGAGGGTAGAAGATATGCTTTGAGATTTGGAGCTAAAATTTTGCATAACACTCAAAGACATTACCCGCAAATTAAAAGAGAACTTTAGGTTTAGTCACAACTCTAAAGTTTGATAAAGAATATTTCATAGGAGCAAATGTGATTGTGGAGACAGATTGTCTACCGCTAATTGGCATGATTACAAACTGTTCTTCACCGGATACTACAATGCTTCGCTGGATTTCTTATATCAAATTTATAAATCCAGTTTTAATTCATACATCAGGCAAATCTAACTTTGTTGCTGACATGCTTTCAAGAGCTAGATACGATGAGAATGATGAAACCAAAGTAGATAGTAATACGATAAATT
Organism: Ceratopteris richardii; assembly: GCA_020310875.1. Classification (NCBI taxonomy): domain Eukaryota; kingdom Viridiplantae; phylum Streptophyta; class Polypodiopsida; order Polypodiales; family Pteridaceae; genus Ceratopteris; species Ceratopteris richardii. The sequence goes on along the minus strand of CM035440.1, from coordinate 106,697,856 downwards.
ATGATTCCCAAGTATATATGTATGAAAACTTTAATTCTGATGAATATGAAGGAGAGTGGCTAGATATTGGGAAGTATCTTAGTACTTTAGTTAGGTCACCTTCATGGACTCCAAATAGATTTAGAAACATTAGAAAAAGAGCATTTAACTTTTTCTTAAAAGATGGGTTAATTTGGAGACATGCAAGGGGGAAGATCAAAATGCCACAAAGAGTACTAGGTACTAAGAATCTTCAGATGCAAGTCATGAAGAGCATGCATGATACTTTATGAGCCGGGCATAAAGGATTTGTTGCCACTTATGAAAAAATTAGAGAGTGTTACTGGTGGCCAGGTATTTATGTTAATGTAAAGAAATATGTGGATTCTTGCGATGTATGTCAAGTTTATTCATCAGTTAAGCATAGGGATCCACTACATCCTACATATCCACCATGTATACACTATAAGTGGGTAGTTGACTTAATGACCATGCCCAAAGGTATCGATAAGATGAGATATATAGTTCTTGCTCGAGAAGATCTTACTAACCATGTTGAAGGCCGAGCTCTTAGATCCAAGACAACTTTCAATGTATGTAAATTTCTTCTTGAAGATGTGATTTCAAGGTTTGGGTATATTGAGAAGATGGTAGCTGATAGGGGCGAATTAGATGCGCAAGAGGCTAGAGAATTATTTGCTAGGCATGGAATTCGTTTAGCTCTTACGACTGCGTATAACCCTGAAGCTAACGGGAAGATTGAAAGAGGGTATCATATAAGCGATTTCTAAAACTTGCAAAGGAGAACTTAAGAATTGGCCGAAATTTTTGCCATTTTCTTTGTGGGCTGACAGAATGACCTGTACTAGAACGACAGGGTTTATGCCGGCAAAACTACTGTACTGCCAAAAACCAATTTTTCCAATAAATACCCAAATTCTTACTTGGTCTTCGCTTCCTTGGGAAGATAATCTATCTATTGAAGACTTATTAGCACTAAGGATTCAGCAACTTGAGCAAGGGAATGAAAGATTAGAAGAAGTTATAGCTAAATTAAAAACTTCTCGACTTAAAAATAAAAAGTAATTTGATAAATCACATAGCTTAAGGCCAAAGCCAATTCAAATTAATGATTGGGTATTGATATATGATAGCACATTCGATACAGAGTATGATGCTCGTAGAAAATTAAAAAAACGTTGGTTTGGACCTTATGTGGTGGTCAAAATTTATGAAAATGGAACGTATGCCTTACGAGAGTTAGATGGAACTCCACTTAAAAATTTAATTGCAGGTAAAAGAGTTAAATTATTCAAACAAAGAAATGAAGAAATTTATGACTTATCATATGATGAAGAAAATGATGAATGAATTTTTAATAAAAATGATATTTAAATTTTCTTTTAAGTATGTTTTTTCTTTTATATGTATGAAAATAAAAATTTATTTATGAAAACTAATTTTCTTGTGAGTCTATACGTTGTTGATTGATAGCAGGAGTTGAAGATGCTTTTTGAACTAATAAGACTGATTTATGATAAAGATGAAGCGCATGAGATTGAAGATAGTACATGCAGTTCAAAATTCAAGCAATCAAAGCGGTATTTGGATGAAAGGCAATGTTGCAGAAGAATTCTATGTCGATCAGGTGAAACAATTCTAAACCTGATTTATGTTTTATTTCATTATGAAAGTTCATGCATTATCATAATTAGAATTGTACATTCTTCAGATAGGTTAAGAAACTTCTTAAAATTATGAAAAGTAGAATTTACACTGAAGTAGGGATGTGCTTGAAGTGAAGATAGGGATTAGAGACCTATGGCTATCATATGAATAGTTGAAGGAACCCTTAACTTGCAACTCCTAGTAGAAGTAGGCTTGTTTTATATAGGTAAGCTTCCTTTAATCTGACCCATTTAGCTAAAGAGATCCTAGTTCCTGCTTTAGCTTACCTCTAGATCCTTTGCTCTGATTAGGGGTTAAGCCTTTCCCCTTCATCAAAAAAGTTGCGAAGAAAAATTGAAAGCAGTACATTAATGGTTGCTCTATATGAAAAGAGGAAAAATGACAAAAAGAAAAATTATGATGAAAAAAAAGAGATGAAAGAAAAATCAAAATGATTTCAATAAATCAGTTGTGGTCTAGAAATCACTTTTGAATTAAAAAGCGGGCTATATAAGGCGGATGTATGCTAGAGGGGAATTAGTTTTTTGTATCTTAATGGCAAGTGGCTAGGAGATGAGGATAGAAGACTTATATAACATATGCTTTACTTATGAACAGATTTAATAGAAGAGTTAGTACGAACACTCTTTGAATGGCTTCTATAGTTTCTTTCTAAAACCTGTTTCCCGACTCATGCATTGAACGAAAAAGGTTGAAATTCAAGCTTACATAATTTTATAAGTTTTCTTTGCTATCAGAGGATGTACTAATGATAGAAGCATTTTTTATAGCCTATTTGCATTTGAGTCATGAATAATTTTCAAAAGAATTTGATATTGCCTTCTATGATCTGCAGGTTTGGCCCATGGAGGACGATGTGCAGGTTTGGTCGGGGCGAATGTCGAAAAGTTTTCAACCTTTCCGTTGACGACCAGGAAAATAAAAAAAAAATGTTTATTGGTTAATTCTAACTCTATTATTACATTATTTTTCTTGGAAATAATCTCTTGTTAAGTGTTTGCAGGTTCGAATGGATAAAGGAAACATAAGTTCAAATTATGGTTTACCCTAAACTACTCGTATAATGTGTGTTTAGGCCATAGAAGTATTGAATCATGGGTTTAAGATCCTAGGTTTACGTTTATTCATATGTATTTAAGTTAGGTGCACTATTTTTTGGTTAATGATAGGGTTTAACTAGGTTTTCAATTAATTTCCAAAGGGTTTTAATGGATTTTTGATGGGTTTCAAGTAGATTTTTCAAGGTTTTTATTGAATTTTAAGGGTTAAAATAATAGGTATTTAATTAAATTAATCTTTAAAATGAACATTTATGTATTAAAAATTAAAATATGATTTAATTAATTAGTTTACTCATGTGTGTGCATTTAAATACTAAGGTTCTAATTAATTAAAAACCTTAAACTAAGTTGAATTTAAATGAATTATTTAATTAGGAAATTTAGGGAAATTAAATTAAACAAATAATTAATATGGATAAATAGATAGTGGTGTGTATGAATGCTAGATTAAAGAGTGGTTTATATAAGATGTGGAATTAAAGTGATTTAAGGAGTGGTATGCAAGGATGATGCACTTAAAGTGAATAAAGTTGGTTAAGAGAAAAGAATCATGAAATTAGAGAAAATGAAAAGAGAGGAGTAGAAATGTTGTGTGGTTAAAGTAGTTAAAGTAAGCTGAAAAGTGTGGAGATTGAAAGAGAATTAAAGCGTGGGTGAGGAATTAAAGCAAAACCTAAAGGAGTGGTAAACTCATGACTTGTATATGTATTTATATGTATGAAGAGCTCTGTTATTTCCTAATGTTTCTTGCAGACATTGAAGTAAAGAATATTGAAAGAAGACTTGATAAAGATTGAAGAAAAGTATCAAGCCATGTCATGATCAGAGAATAGGAGCTGCTCATTCACAGCTTCACCTCATTATCTTTGTATCAAATTCACTAGGATTCATTATCTTGTTAGCAAAATGTATCATGTAGAAAGATTAGCATTTGAATAACTATTGTTGAAAATTATTCTTATGACATTGATCAATTTATTTATTATTTTCCATCTTCATTGTCGATGTTCATAGAGTATTACGTGTATCCAAAAGTATTGCACATTAGTTGACTTTAAAATATTTTTTTCCTTTCAGAAAGTAGGTATTTAACCATCACCTATGTTCCGTATCTTTTGCACGTTTAATTCTTAGAATTTCTTTTACCTTAGATTAATGAAAAATAGACCTAGAATACCTGAGTTTGTCTCATACACCCTGCGTGTGCCGAGGGATTTAGTGGCTGACTGATCCACCAGCCATATGTCCGCAACTTCCCGATAGCGATGTGCTCTCAATTTTGGCCAAACTCCAGAGGAATGGTTGATTGAGAAATCCTTGTTTTTTCTAGGTAAACGAATCTCCCGAGATATCTCCAATTTTCAAGCCATTGATTGAGAGCCTCTTTGCATTTTCCTATGTGAAGATTTTACGCCAATTTTGCTTCTGGCTTTCTGCGTTTCATGCTCATTTTGCTTCTGGCTTTCTGCCAATTTTGCTTCTGGCTTTCTGCGTTTCATGCTCATTCTGGCTTTCTGCGTTTCTGACAGAAGTATAAACACGGTATGAAGAAGTCCGTTTCGTATTGGGTTCAGACTTACAGTTCTACTTCGATCCATAGTTGGTGTCTACTGTGGATCGGAAGAAAATCTTTCACTCATCCTTCAATCAATAGTGCGAAGATGAAAATGAAGCTGCTTGAGCTGCTCGCTCTGAACCAAAGTAGACGTCAGATAAGAGGTACAACTGAATGGTGTTTTCAAGATCATAAAGGGTTTATTCAAATCACGGACCACGGTTGCACTTTCAGTGCATTTGAATCAGCATGCACTGCCATAGCCTCGTAGTCTGACGATCTCGGAACAGTTTTACGTTAAGCTTATCAGTTACGACCGTGAGCAGAGAGGAATACCATATTCCAACCGAAATTGATAGGGAAGCTTCTGTAGCTCGGCTTTGACATGTATGCGGAACAGACAAATGGTTTAACGAGCAACTCGATTCACGGTTTTCGTCTTTCCTGCTAAACGGAGATAAGAACGGTGTTGCGTATACTTTGCTCTTGACAGTGGAGAATGACGCCACCTCCTCTGCTCGATGGTGCAGGCATTCTCCAAGGACGTCATAAAACATACTTCTTTGAAAAGTTTCAGGGATTTGTTGACGTACAGAACAGACAACTAGGATTCTGTGCGCAATTGTCAAATGATACAGAAAACATTTTGGTCTGTTTGAGTTTGAGAATGTAAAGCGGATAGAAGGCCGCAGCTTTGCTGATTACGTAGGAATAGAGGTTCCATTGCTCGAGAAGCTCTGCTGCTCAGATTTCGGTGCAAACAGAAATCTCTGCGTGGCGCGATCAAAATATTCGTAAGGCAGAGCATCGGGATTGTCAGGTGGTCCGATCAAAGCCACCGAGCACATGGCAATGACCTCATGAAGCATGACGTCTCTGAAAAATTCAGGGGATAGTTGACGCGAAGAGGGGATGTCTACAGCCTACATATCTTTGCGAGCTGTTGAATACGGGGAAGTTACCGATGGTAAAAAGGCTGCCAGAAACGAATTGCTATCGTGCAAAATCCAGCTATGGGCTTTTGCTTCAATGTAAGGAATCGACACTCGGAAGGATGTGGCCTGGAAAAGGCGAGGTATCAGGTATGTCTCCTTAAGTACGGCCAAAGCAAAAGAAGTCGTGCATGGAAACTTGGTAGGTGGAATCGGTTGAGCTCGGCTCTTTTGCAGCCATCGCTGTGCCTGTAGGACTACGCACTCTACGTACATCAATTAAATCAAACCTTGCGCATTTTTGCGTACTTGCAACGAGCAGAGGCTGCTTCGCTCCCAAAAGCAGGATTCCATGAGCGTGTGTGGCTAATGGTGAAGCCTTGAACCGCTGCGTTGATGATCACGATCAATATATCGCAGGACTACCATTATATCTATCATATCTGAAAGGCTGTCCATGCTTTATCTGTTGCATTCAATGGGCGCCTCAACCTTACGAAGATGGTAAACCAAAACAGAAAGGCTGTCCAACACTTAGCTGTGGGATGTAATGGGTTGCGCGCTCAAATTGCTCTTGATATCAAACGGAAAACAGCAGGATTTTAAGAGGAGACAAGAGTATAAAGCATTTCCCCTAAGGGCGGTCCCTTGCCCGACCCTGGCGGGCTTTGTATGTGTTTTCATTTTTGTTACTGTAGAGACAGAAGTCCCGGATCAAGGTTCATGGTGGCGGAGACGATGGTGCACGGCGGAGACGATGAAGCAATCCTAGCAGATTACAAAAACGTCTATCATGGGCTGGATTAAATCAATCTGCAAGAACTTGAAGGAAGACACGAAACTGTAGTAGATCGCTGATTCAATATGTGCTCCGCCATTGCACTGTTCAATATTTTCTTATTCTATTTGGTTATGAAGATAAGGATGACGATGTTGGTGTTCACAATGATAACTAAAGACAATATAGCCCTTCAAGTTGCAGTCATCATTATTTTAGCCGAGTTTAACTTTATCTTGTAGCTATAAGAGCTAACTGACCCCTCTAGAGGCTTCCATTTTTGGAGAAAATTTCATAACCTATATCAAAACATATGTCACATTCATTATTCTTATTGGTAGGTATTAGAATACAATCATTTGTTGTATCTGCCATCTTTTATTCAACCTCTTCACCATCGGAAGCTATTGATCCTTATAAATTTTACACTTTCGCCAAGGAGAAAAGATAGGTAGACTTTTTACTTTTGAGCTAGAAGATACAAAGAACATTGCACTCTACAGTTATAAAGATCAAACACTTTCAGAGCTTGAGATCTGACATAAAAGGTTAGGGCATGTAGGAGAAAGAACCTGGAAAGAGATATGCTGGGATCAATGTGTAATTGGAATACCCAATGTTTCCAAACAGCACATGATATATAAATGTAGTGCTTGTCAGTTTGGGAAGTCTCACAGGTTACCCTTCTCAAGGAAAGGCTACATGCATGAGGACTACCTAGAACTTGTCCATACAAATATATGGGAACCAAGCAAAGACCCTTCAATTTCAAGATCAAGATACTATGTATCTTTTATTGATGATTATAGCAGGTGGAATGTATTGTACTTTATGAAACACAAAGATGAAGTGTTCAACTGTTTTAAAAAGTATCTTGCACTTTTTGAGAATCAGACAGGAAGAAATCTAAAGAGGCTAAGGTCAGATGGAGGAGGTGAGTACTTCTCAAATGAGTTTGAAGCCTTCTTGCAGGACAAAGGAATCAGGAGAGAAATCACCACAAGGTATACTCCTCAACAGAATGGGGTAGCTGAGAGAAGAAATAGGTTGATTGTTGAAACAACTAGGTCTATGTTAAATGAAAAGAAATTACCTAACTACCTATGGGTAGAGAGTGTTTCTACTACCACTTACCTCATAAACAGGTTACCATCTAAGTCCCTTGATGGGATGACTCCTTATGAAGCATGGCATGGGAAGAGACCCTCACTTGATCATTGCAGGACATTTGGATGTGTAGCATATGTACACATCCCTTCTCAGATAAGAGGTAAGCTAGACCCTAATGTTGAGAAGTGTATCTTTATTGGATATGATCTAAAGCAGAAGGGGTAGAGGTTCTACAACCCTTCAAATAAAGGATTCATGGTTAGTATAGATGTTGTCTTTGATGAAAATGATTCTTGGTATGAGAATGAATGCAGGAAGTTTAAACTACCCTATGACTTGGAGGAGGAGTTTCCAAGTCTTGCTAAGGAGGAACCTACTCAGAATGAAGATATCAGTTCAGATGATGAAGACATTCTCAATCTTGAAGAGTTCAAGGCATGGAAGTCCAAGGGCAAAGTCAAGATGAAGAAACTTGAAGACATACCTGAATCTTCAAATAAATCAATCAGAAGATCACAAAGGGAGAGCAAAAAACCTATCAGATATGGGTATGATACATCTCTTGTTACTAAACATTCTATTTATATTGCCAAAGACTTGTCAATTGAAGAACCAGGATCATATGAAGAAGCAAAAACTCAGATAGAATGGAAATAAGCTATGGATGAGGAGATTGAAGCACTCAAAGAAAGTGACACATGGGAACTAGTACCAAAGAAAGAATCCATGAAGGTAATTGGATCCAGATGGATCTATAAACTCAAAAGAAATTTTGATGGGTCAATAAACAGGTAGAAAGCCAGATTGGTAGCCAAAGGTTTTGCACAAACCCAAGGCATTGACTATGAAGAAACATTCTCATCTATGGCCAAGATGCCAACCATCAGGGTGTTGGTGAGTGTGGCTGCATCAAAAAATTGGAACATGTATCAATTGGATGTAAAAAATGCTTTCTTGAATGAATGGAATATATATGTCACAACCTCCTGGCTATGAGGATCCAAACAAGGCAACATATGTGTGCAAATTGAATAAAGCTCTTTATGGATTGAAGCAGGCACCTAGGACATGGAATCACAGGTTGACCACATACCTTCAAGACCAAGGTTTTGTCATGAGCAAGGCAGACACTTCTCTATTCATCAAGAGAAGTAATTCAGAGGTAATATATCAATGTGTATATGTTGATGATATCATACTTATGGGTAATGATGTCAATGGAATCAGACAAATCAAGAAACAGATGTTGAAGGAGTTCAAGATCAGTGATCTTGGTCTACTAAAGTATTTTCATGGACTTGAGTTAGTCTATACTAACTCTGGAATCTATATTACTCAGAAAAAATACCTACAAGATATGTTGAAGAAGTTTCATTTGCAGGATGCCAAAGTTGCAAAGACTCCAATGGAGGTAAACCTAAAACTAAGTGCTCATGAAGGTGATGAAATTGATGATATTACATGTTACCAAAGCATAATGGGAAGCTTGAACTATGCTACCTTGACAAGAATAGATATTGCTTATGGAGTTAGTGTGCTAAGTCAGTTTATGCACAAGCCTAGGGTACCTCACTTAGAGGCTGCCAAAAGGATATTAAAATACCTTACACATCAAACCTGGATATTTTCCTTACACATCACACTTGGATATTAAGATCTATTCGGATGTGTATTTTCCTTACTCATCACACTTGGATATTAAAATACCTTAGTGTGATGTGTATTTTCCTTACACATCACACTTGGATATTAAGAACTATTCAGATGCTGACTGGGCAGGATGTAAGGATGATAGGAGAAGCACTTTAGGATACATTTCATTTGCAGGTGATAAACCAATATCATGGTCTTCAAAGAAGCAACCTACAGTTGCTTTATCTTCTACAGAGGCAGAGTATAGAGGATTGGCTAATGCCACTCAAGAAGCTATATGGATCAAGTTATTGTATACAAAATTGGATTTATATACTAGGTCACCATTGATATTTGGAGATAACACAAGCTCACTTCACCTTGCAGCTAATCCTAATTATCATGCCAGGGCCAAGCATATAGAGGTCCATTACCATTATGTGAGAGAAAAGCTATTAAGCAAGGACATTAACTAACTTATGTCTCAACCAACATGGAGTGTGCAGATTTGTTAACTAAAGCTTTGGATGGAGCCAAACTTTGCAAGTTCAAATCAATGATTGGATTGCAGGATATACATGAAGATTGAAGATGAAGACCAAGCCAAGCTGTTTGGCTTGAGGGGGAGCTGTTGGTGCAATTCACAAGCCTACACATTTGTCTTGTAATTCATACACATATGAAGATGCATAGGAATCAATGTTAATGGTTCATTACCACTTTATCCTTTTGTAAAACTCATATTTGACTTGGAATCTTTGTAAACACCTACCAAAAAGAACTCGTGGAAAAGTTAGGAGTTGATTGATGGAATATCTCCTATAATGGAGGATCACTTTTTAAAGAGAGCCAAAATTTGAATTCAAATTCAAATTGAATGTAAGCACTTATAAAAACCTCTAGGAAAAAGTCGCAGGTAAGACTCATCAATCTTGAGCTCCTCATTCTCATTTATGAGTGTGTGTGAGGCCTATACTCTAGCCCACACATATCTATACCATTAGACAATGATCTTCATTCCTATGGCATTGTACAACTCTGTTCATTAATACATATATCTACATTGTTCATTTCTGAGTTCACTGTTATAGTGTTTGAAAGTCTGTCAGCTTGTGGAGGTCATATTGCACTCATTTCTGCACCAAATTCAAAGATCTATAGCTTGTTGGAACCAGCTCAAAGCTCTCTACATGCTATCAAAATTTGAATGATTTCTATTCAGCCATTTCAGAGAAAAGTCCGTCGAGGGGATCACTGGTCGAAGTCTGCAACAGTCCTAAAATATTGAGGGTAAAGGTTTACTTGCTAAATTAATTTCTCTGAGCATAGTTAATCTTCTTAAGTGATTTCACTTGAAATCATTAGCTTACTAAGCTAATTAGATACCCCTAAAAGGAATTATTCCGATTCTGGTCATACTGAGCAAACGATATAGCAGGTGTCTAGTAAAAAATAGAAGGTTTTCTTGAAGACTTGAATTTGAAAGTTGTCTGTTTTGATTCAACTTTTTCATACATCATTTCCAAAGTACATAGGCCACTTTGTGGTGTCATTGGAAAGCTAAGAAGGTCCAATTATCAACTTTGAAGTATCAAAGGGCTGGTAGAAAGCAAGATTTGGTAGTACCTACTTATTCTCTTGAAGTGTCCATCCATCATTCCCAACAGCTTTTGCACACATATTTCTTTCCTAATTCTCTTCCTACAAACATCTTCTCATCTTTACTAAACTTATATCAGCTCCTTGGTTTTTCTTCTAATGAGTGGGTTTTGGAGTTTTTATTGTGGTACGCAACCAACGATAAGAATATAGTACCCACATAAGTGTAAATACATGGTCCTTCTTTGTATACTGTGATGATCCATTTTCAAGATCCTAAAAAATCATCTAATTAATTGGTTCTGATCATCTAGACGAAGAAATAGATCTTCATTGAGATTTGGTTTCTTCACATGATCTAATGTGCATCAAACATTCCAAACCATTTCGCTTTGGATGTCAAAGTCCTCAATGAGAGATTGTTAGTCAGTTTTAGTGCAGGATGTTGAAAAACCAAACTCCAGTATTAGTTTTTCTCTATATCTCATAGTCACGTGTGACAAACACTCACGGGGATGCACCCATTGGTAGCGTACATTGTAGATAGATAGATAGATAGATAGATACGTCATTCTGTGTGAGTATGCATGCAACACCCACACACACACACACATATATATATATATATATATATATATATATATATATATATATATATATATATATATATATATATAGAGAGAGAGAGAGAGAGAGAGAGAGAGAGAGAGAGAGAGAGAGGATAGTTGGCAAGTGGACAGATCACAATTCTACAAATGACACGTGAGTGGTTGAAGGATAAAGAGACAGAGAGACAGGGGGGAGACATATCGGTGGTATCATAAAGATACTATTTAACTGTAGGTGAATGATAAATAGAAAAAGAGAGAGGACAGAGAGAGAGAGACAGATGGATACTAAGATATGGAGAGAGATAGAGAAGCAAGTAATTACTAAAAATATTATCAAATATGTAGTATAAGCTATGAACTAGCACTGCTAACTAACTAGTAATGCCCACGATATGTGTTCTTTGTGCCACGTTTACATGATTCCCTCCTAACATATGTATTAAACGAAAAATATTTATTTAATAAAAGTGTGGAATGTACCTAAGGATATTGAACACGAACGAGGAAGCTTTTGGGCACTAAAGAGAGACAAGGAGTGAAACAAGAGAAGGATCCATGTAGAGGATGGCCTATGGTACGATACATCAATTCTATTGCTTTCCTTTTCTTTTCTACTTTTCTAAAAAAGTCAAAGACTTAATTCTTTAATTGTAGAGGATGGCCTATGGCTGAAAAGTCAAAGACTCAATTCTTTAATCGTAGTTAAAAATACAATTTTTGTAGCATGTTTTCTGGAAAGTTAAAAGATATCTTAAAGAATAGAATAATTGAAAAGCTAAAAGATATCTTAAATAATAAAAAAATTGAAAAATTAAAAGATATTCCCTAATTATTTTTTATATTTCTTCTTCTCCTACTCTTGTCCTTGTTATTGCTTCATTCCACACAAAAAGGCGGTATTAACTTCATTATAGTTGAACAAATTGACACAGAATATATCCTCATGTTGTTTTTGTAAACCCAACAAAAGAAAAAATCTTTGCAGGGAGCGCATTTTGAATTGTGATGAATTCTCTCAAAGATAATGAATTGTGTTTTCTTATCTATGGCCATGGTTCTTTTCCTATCCAAAGGAGAAAATAAAAAATGGAGCTTCCTTTCAGGGACCAATTATTTTCAATAAGTCTATGATCCTTGATTTAAAGGAAGAACTATCTTGAAAATAGAGGCCAATAATCTTGTAGAAAAGAATATAAGAAATTAGGCCTTACCTTTCAAAGCTAGTTAAGGTAATCCTTGGATGAACCAAAATCATAGGGCTAGGGTGATTGGACACGACAAATAATTCGTTCAAAAGCATACTGTCTTCAAGATTGAATATATCATTGGTAAACATATTGTATGTTAGAGCAATGACATTTTTACTATCTTTAGACATGGATGACTCTCGTACTTTCTTCTTTTAGTAGTACACTTCCTTCATAGGTGCCTCCTTTCCTCTAGACCTAATAATCACACGTTCACTTCAGATGTTACAATCAATGCCTCAAGTTGCTTATCTTTTCCCTCTTGAGTAGAACATAGACATCATTTTGATAGGAGCTACTTGGTTATTCAAGGAATCACATTTATAATGGTCCTTGTAATCAAGAAAATAATAAAGAGCTAGAGATCCCTCATACAATGGAGACCTTCCTTGGATATGGCTCTATTCCTTGCATATCTAACACTTGGTATCTTTAAATTCTCAAGCTTCTTGAATTTGAGGTAGGCACTCCATCGCATTTGAAAGGGTTTGTGTAAAATGTAGGTGCTCCATGTTGTTTGAGAAAAAAGGGTTGAAGTAACCTCCCAAATGGACTTATCCACTCAACTATAGGGATGTATAGAATGGCCTCTTTCAACATGTAGAACTAATAAACTACTCTCTAGGTGCACTCATTTGCACTAGATCCTTTGTTATTCAAAATCAAATACCAAATAAACCTATTGCCTCTTGTTGTGCTTTTGACTCATCTCACTACCTTTGCATTTGAGTTAAATAATCCTCCCTTGAATCGTTCTCTAATAGGGTGGTATTTTGAAACTTGAAAATCTCTATCTTTTGTTTTAGTTGAGCCATATCATTTGTTGTCTCTGTTATCAAACTACACCCTTGTTTCTTCAATCCATACAATTGTGACTAGGAAATAATCTCCTCTTGCACCAAGATGTGTTGGAACATCAAGCTTACACTATGTTTGAGGTGGATTTGATCTACATCAAAGGCTATCCCGTCGAAAGAATATCCGTTGGAGAGTTCTTTTTCTTATGCTCATTTATTGTATTTTTTGAGAGATTTTTGATGGTTCATTTACCATTCTAAAAGCCTTGAGATTTACACATGTAAAGGTAGAAAGATAAAGCCCAAATCCCATGAATTTGTGGTGGTTGAAGTTGCATTCAATCAAGCAATCAATCACCTAAAAGTATATCAAAATAGATCTTAACTTTTCCTAGATTGTAGGAAAGTAATTTGATTCCCTCCAACAACCATTCCCACCTTCATTTGAATTCAAACTCCATTTGTAGAAGTCTTGGAACACTCCTAGAGTGTATATAAAGACTTGAAATCACTTGTATAATACATGGAAGCAATACACATACACTTGTGACCATCATTGTCTTTCTCCTTCAATTCTCTGCATCATCTTCTTTGCAAATAGTAATATTTATGGTGGTTGAAGTTGCATTCAATCAAGCAATCAATCACCTAAAAGTAGATCAAAATAGATCTTCACTTTTCCTAGATTGTAGGAAAGTAAATTGATTCCCTCCAACAACCATTCCCACCTTCATTTGAATTCAAAATCCATTTGTAGAAGTCTTGGAACACTCCTAGAGTGAATATAAAGACTTGAAATCACTTGTACAATACATGAAAGCAATACACATACACTTGTGACCATCATTGTCTTGCTCCTTCAATTCTCTGCATCATCTTCTTTGCCAACAGTAATCTTGTAGAGGCTGCTGCTCTCTCTCCAGAGCTCCAAATTGAGTGCAAGATGCCTCATTGGAAAGGTATTAGGTCTAATTTAGGCATATGAATTTTCATAGCATTTAGTTCAGTAAATTGAGAGAAATATGAGTTTTTCTATCTCGGGGTCAATCTATGCGTATCCTTGAAAAATAGGAAGTACCACTGGTGAATGTCTCATTCATTCCTATAGCATATTTGCGTATTCCTTATAATTTTGTGCATTCTATACACTCAACTTTATGTGTATCACTCCCATAAAAGGATTTTTTCTAATTGTAATCACGTTGGTCGCTATGGGCATTTGAAGTTCATTGTCTCTTCCATAGATAGTAAGTTATTTGAGCTAGTCGACCTGCGAACCTATCTGTTTTGTATCGAATCATTCTCGTTGATGCTCTAAAGTACATAGTGCATTTCTTTGCATTTGTTGTATGCCTATAAGGTCTATTTGAGTCTCCATAAGCTCAAGGGCTAGTCTTGTGCCGGTTGGCTAGACCAACCTTCATCGCTTCAAAACACACTTTTCTACCTTCTACAAGCTTCACCAAGTTTCCTTCAGTGGTATCAGAGCTAGACCAAGATGGGTGATGGATTTCCCTCAATGATTGAGAAGCTTGATGAAACAACTATGCACCTTGGCCAATCAGAATGGAGGCCTATTTGCAAGGTAGAAATCTTTATGGAATTGTAGTAGGTGATGAAGCTATGCCTATTCCAAGATCCAAAGGAGGACCTACACAAGAGGAAAAAGATAAGCTCACACTTTGGTGTGCAAGGGATGCTCAAGCAAGGTCGTACATACTAAAATCTATCTCTGACTTTCTATTACCACATATTAGAGGATGCAAGACATTTCAAGAGACTTCGGATGCCATCGAGACTTTCTTTTCTGCTAATACCAAAGCAAGACAGAATTATCTTTGGAACGAGTTTAACCAAATGAAGAAGACACCTAAACAAACCATCACAGAGTTTGTTACCAAGGTCAAGGAGGTTGCAGATCAGTTAGCATCCATTGTAGAGCTGATTGATGAAGAGGTCATCATGAGGAAAATTCTCAACGGCATTTGAAGTGATAAGCAATGGCAATCCTTCATGATGGCTTATGATCTCATCATGGATGTGCAAACTCCAGACTTCAACATCTTTCTTGGACAACTGTTCAATCAAGAAGCCAACAGTAGCATAAAGGAAGGTAACTCTTACCATGGTAATTCAACTAGTGCTCTATATGGAGATAAGAAGGATAAGATGTAAAAAGGCAGGAAGAAGGAAGAAGATGACGAAGAGACGTCCCAAGCCAACTTTGCAAGCAAGAGCAAGTGAAAAGGGAAGTAGAAAGGACCAAAGCAAGACAAAACCAAAGGTCAAAATGTTCAACCTTGTGCCATATGCAATAGGACCAATCACACCACTCAGAATTGCTGGTTCAATGGGAAGACCCAGAAAGGAAGTGGAAGGGGTGGATATGGTAGCAATAGAGGCAGAGGTCGACACAATTTCAACAATAACAATAGAAGCTATAATAGAAGGGACTACAACAATTATTCAGAAGATCAAGCACATGAAGACTCATTGCTTCTTATGAATCTAAGCCACAAAGAAGGTAAAGAAGATGATCATTTGTTCTACATAGATTCTGGATGTTTGAATCCTGTTGCAAGCAACATTGCTCTTCTATCTGATTTGGATAGTCTAAAGCATAGACATGAAGTCCATACAGGGGATGAAACAAAGCACAATGTGGAGAAGATTGGTAATGTCAAAGCTTCCTATGGTAGGACAAACATTTTAAGTAAGGTTCTCTAGGTACCCACTATCACTAAAAACCTAATAAGTGTAGGCCAAATAGTTGAAAAAGGCTTGCAAGTTAGGTTCACCCAACATAGAGCTTTTGTGGAAGATCTATGTCAAAGCTTCAAAAAGATAGCCCGAGATGAGAAGCATGGTAGGCTCTTTACTTTTGAAGTAGGAGAAACCAAGAACATAGCTCTATTCAACTTTGGGTCTCAAACCCTAAGTGAGATTAAAGTGTGGCATAAGAGACTGGCTCATGTGAATGAAAGAACCTTGAAGGATATATGTAGGGATCAAAGTGTTCTAGGACTACCGAACATATCAAAGCAACACATGATCAACAGGTGTGATGCATGTCACACTGGGAATGCACAAGGACAACCATTCAACCACAAAGGCTACATCCTCAACAAATTATTGGACTTAGTACATACATATGTATGGGGATCAATTCAAGAACCTTCATTGGCAGGATCAAGGTATTATGTCTCATTTATTGACGACCATAGTAGATGGACTATTCTATACTTTATCAAGAGTAAGAATGAAGTATTTGATTGTTTCAAGAAGTATCTTGCACATGTGGAGAATCATACAGGTAGATCACTAAAGAAGCTTAGATTTGATGGAGGGGGAGAATACTTCTCCAAAGAGTTTGATGAGTTCTTGCAGGACAAACGTATCAAAAGGGAAGTGACTACTAGGTACTCTCCTCAACTAAATGGAATTGCAGAGAGGAGAAACAAGACACGGGTTGGATCAGCCCGAACAATGCTTGAAGAGAAGAAGTTGCCACATTATCTATGGGCAAAAGCTATTTCAATTGCTATGTACCTTGTCAATAGACTGATCCAAATCACTTCAAGGTATGACTCCTTATGAAGCATGGCATGGAAGAAAACCTAGTCTTGGAGATTGCAAAGTTTTTGGTTGTTTAGCTTATGTTCATGTACCATCACAAATAAGAGGTAAACTAGATGAAAGGGCAACAAAGGTAGTGTTTATTGGATATGATTCAACTCAGATGGGTTACATGTTCTTCAATCCTTCAACCAAGCAATTCACTACAAGTAGAGATGTTGTGTTTGAAGAACACAGGTCTTGGTATGATGAAGACAAACAAAGGGTAACACTACCATATGATCTTGGTTGTGACTCTTATCAATTAGGAAGCAAAAATGATACACAATTCCAGGATCCAAAAAGTGATATAGAAGATGCACAAGATGAAAGGAAAAAGGATTACAAGCTATGGAATTCAAGAGGCAAAGCATAGATGCAAGAGGTTAGAGAATGCTCCAAATAAGCACCTAGAAGATCAACAAGAGGGAAGAAACAACTAGAGGGGTATGGATATGATTTCACATTTCTTATGAAGCATATAATATACTTGGCAAAAGACTCAATTTCAAAGGAACCCTCAACCTATGAAGAGGTAAAGGGAAACCCTAATTGGGAAAAGGCCATGGAAGAAGAGATAGATGCATTGAAAGAAATGGATACTTGGGATTTGGTTCCAATGTCGCAAAATCAAAAGGTAATTGGTTGCAGATGGGTATATAAAGTTAAAAGAAACTCAAATGGATCAGTTTGCAGGTACAAGCAAAAGATTAGTTGCCAAAGGATGCTCACAAACTCATGGTATAGAAATATGAGGAAACATTCTCACCAGTTGCAAAGATGACTACAATCAAGACATTGATAAGTGTGGCTGCTGCAAGGAATTGGAAACTCCTCCAACTTGATGTGAGAAATGCATTCTTAAATGGTTGGATAAGTGAAGAGGTATACATATCACAACCACCAGGTTTTGAAAACCCTAACCATCCATTTTATGTTTGCAGATTTAAGAAAGCATTGTATGGATTGAAACAAGCTCCTAGAGCTTGGAATAACAGGTTGGCTACATATCTTCAAGATCAAGGGTTCAAAGCTAGTAGCTCAGATCCTTCTCTATTCATCAAAAGGGATCACAATGAGGTTATCTATCTATGTGTATATGTAGATGATATTATTGTGATAGGTGATGATCTAAATGGCATTCAAAGGATCAAGAGACACATACAAGAGGAGTTCAAAATCAATGAGTGACCTCACATATTTCCTAGGTATGTCAGTGATATATACAAATGAAGGAAATGTATTTGATTTAGAGAAGATACATTAAGGATCTTCTTCTCAAGTTCAAAATGGAGAACACTAAACCTGCAGGTACACCTTTGGAGATGAATCATAAACTTAGTGTTTATGAAGGTGAGAAAATTGAAGAGTTAAAGGAATATAAAATCCTGGTTGGTAGCTTGATATATGCTACTCATACAAGGGCATACATCTCATATAGTGTGGGAGTGCTTCGTCAGTTCATGCACTCACCGAGAAGACCACACATGGATACGGCTAAGAGAGTACTTAAGTATCTCAAAAGTACAAGCAATGAAGGTATATTCTATCCTTATTCTTCAGATTTGGATATCAAAATCTATTCAGATGCAGATTGGGCAGGAGCTAAGGATGATAGAAAAAGTACATCTTGTTACTTAGCATTTGCAGGTTTGAAGCTAGTATCATGGATTTCCAAGAAGCAACCAACAGTTGCTTTACCTCAACTGAAGCAAAGTATAGAGACTTGACCATAGCAACTCAAGAGGCAATATGGTTAAAAGGATTATATATAGATTTGGGACTTGTGAGTTCCAAATCTCACGTATTTGGAGATAATGTAAGTTCCATGGATCTAACAGCAAATCCTATTTTCCATGCGACAACCAAGCACATAGAAGTCCATTACCACTTCATCAGGGAGAAGCTCATGGCAAAGGAGATTGACATTTCTTTTGTTCCAACTGAAATGCAAGTAGCAGATATGATGATGAAGGCACTTGATGGAATAAAGCTTTGTAGATTCAAAGCTATGGCAGGTATTCAACCTATCCAAGAATGAACACTCAAGCATACTTTAGCTTGAGGGGGAGCTGTTGGAACATCAAGCTTACACTATGCTTGAGTTGGATTTGATCTACATCAAAGGCTATCGTGTCGAAAGAATATGCGTTGGAGAGTTCTTTTTCTTATGCTGATTTATTGTATTTTTTGAGAGATTTTTTATGGTTCATTTACCATTGTAAAAGCCTTGAGATTTACACATGTAAAGCTAGAAAGATAGAGCCCAAATCCCACGAATTTGTGGTGGTTGAAGTTGCATTCAATCAATCAATCACTCACCTAAAAGTAGATCAAACTAGATCTTCACTTTTCCTAGATTATAGAAAAGAGAATTGATTCCCTCCAACAACCATTCCCACCTTCATTTCAGTTCAAAACTCCACTTGTATAAGTCTTGGAACACTCCTAGAGTCTATATAAAGTCTTGAAATCACTTGTACAATACATGGAAGCAATATACATTCACTTGTGACCATCATTGTCTTGCTCCTTCAATTCTCTACATCTTCTTCTTTGCCAATAGTAATCTTGCATAGGCTATTGCTCTCTTTCTAGAGCTTGCAATTGACTGCAATATGGTGCATTCGAAAGGTATTAGTGTCTAGTTTATTCATAAAAAAATTCATAGCATTTGGTTCAGTAAATTGGGAGAAATCTGTGTTTTTTTGTGTCGGGGTCAATCTCTGCATATTCCTGAAAAATAGGAAGTACCACCAGTGAATGTCTCATTCATTCCTATAGCATATTTTTCTTATTCCTTATACATTTGTGCATTATATACACTCAACCTTATGTGTATCACTCCCATAAAAGGAGTTTTTCTAATTATAATGACGCTGGTCGCTATGGGCATTTCAAGTTCATTGTCTCTTCCATAAATAGTAAGTTTTTGAGCTAGTAGACCCGCGAACCTATCTGTTTTGTATCGACTCACTCTCGTTGATGCTCCAAAGTACATAGTGCATTTCTTTGCACTTGTCACATGCCTATAAGGTCTATTTGAGTCTCCATAAGCTCAAGGGCTGGTCTTGTGCCGGTTGGCTAGACCAAACTTCATCGCTTCGAAACACAGTTTTCTACCTTCTACAAGCTTCGCCAAGTTTCTTTCAGTGGTATTAGAGCTAGAGCAAGATGGGTGACAGGTTTCCCTTAATGATCGAGAAGCTTGATCGTCAAAACTATGCAACTTGGCAAATCAAAATGGAGGCCTATTTTCAAGGTAGAAATCTTTATGGAATTGTAGTAGGTGATGAAGCTATGCTTGTTCCAAGATCCAAAAGAGGACCTACACAAGAGCAGACATATAAGCTCACACTTTGGTGTGCAAGGGATGCTCAAGCAAGGTGGTACATACTAAACTCTATCTCTGAATTTCTATTAGCACATATTAGAGAATGCAAGACATCTCAAGAGACTTGGGATGCCCTCGAGACTTTCTTTTCTGCTAGTACCAAAGCAAGAAAGAATCATCTTGGGAACGAGTTCAACCAAATGAAGAAGACACCTAAACAAACCATCACAGAGTTTGTTACCAAGGTCAAGGAGGTTGCGAATCAGTTAGCATCCATTGGAGAGCTGATTGAAGAAGAGATCATCATGAGCCAAATTCTCAATGGCATTCGAAGTGATAAGCAATGATAATCCTCCATGATAGTATGATCTCAGCATGGATGCGCAAACTCCAGACTTCAACATCTTTCTTGGACAACTATTCAATCAAGAAGCCAACAATAGCATTAAGGAGGGTAACTCTTACCATGGTAATTAAACTAGTGCTCTATATGCAGATAAGAAGGATAAGAAGCAAAAAGGCAAGAAGAAGGAAGAGGATGAAGAAGAGACATCCCAAGCCAACTTGGCAAGCAAGAGCAAGTGGAAAGGGAAGAATAAAGGACCAAAACAAGACAAAAATGCTCAACCTTGTGCCATATGCGATAAGACCAACCACACCACTCACAATTGCTGGTTCAATGCGAAGACCTAGAAAGGAAGTGGATGAGGTGGATATGGCAGCAATAGAGGCAGATGTGGACAGAACTTCAACAATAACAATAGAAGCTATAATAGAAAGGACTACAACAATTATTCAGAAGATCATCCACATGAAGACTCTTTGCTTCTTATGAATTTGAGCCACAAAGAAGGTAAAGAAGATGATCATTTGTTCTACATAGATTCCTGATGTTCGAATCATGTTGCAGGCAACATTGCTCTTCTATCTAATTTGGAAAGTCCAAAGCATAGACATGAAGTGCAAATAGGGGATGAAACAAAGCACAATGTGGAGAAGATTGGTAATATCATGGCTTCCAATGGTATGACAAACATTCTAAGTAAGGTTCTCTATGTACCCACTATCACTAAAAACCTAATAAGTGTAGGCCAAATAGTTCAATATGGCTTGAAAGTTAGGTTCACCCAACATGGAGCTTTTGTGGAACATCCATGTCAAGGCTTCAAAAAGATAGCCTGAGGTGAGAAGCATGGTATGCTCTTTACTTTTGAAGAAGCAACCAACAATTGCTTTATCCTCAACTGAAGTAGAGTATAGAGGCTTGACCATAGCAACTCAAGAGGCAATATGGTTAAAAGCATTGTATACAGATTTGGGACTTGTGAGTTCAAAACCTCACATATTTGGAGATAATGTAAGTTCCATGCATCTAGCAACAAATCCTATTTTCCATGTGAGAACCAAGAACATAGAAGTCCATTACCACTTCATTAGGGAGAAGCTCATGGCAAAGGAGACTGACGTTTCTTTTGTTCCGACTGAATGTTCAACCTTGTGCCATATGCAATAAGACCAACCACACCACTCAGAATTGCTGGTTCAATGGGAAGACCCAGAAAGGAAGTGGAAGGGGTGGATATGGTAGCAATAGAGGCAGAGGTGAACACAAATTCAACAATAACAATAGAAGCTATAATAGAAGGGACTACAACAATTATTCAGAAGATCAAGCACATGAAGACTCATTGCTTCTTATGAATCTAAGCCACAAAGAAGGTAAAGAAGATGATCATTTGTTCTACATAGATACCGGATGTTCGAATCATGTTGCAGGCACCATTGCTCTTCTATCTTATTTGGATAGTCTAAAGCATAGACATGAAGTGCAAATAGGGGATGACACAAAGCACAATGTGGAGAAGATTGGTAATGTCAAAGCTTCAAATGGTAGGATAAACATTTTAAGTAAGGTTCTCTATGTACCCACTATCACTAAAAACCTAATAACTGTAGGCCAAACAGTTGAAAAAGGCTTGAAAGTTATGTTCACCCAACATAGAGCTTTTGTGGAAGATCTATGTCAAAGCTTCAAAAAGATAGCCCGAGATGAGAAGCATGGTAGGCTCTTTACTTTTCAAGTAGGAGAAACCAAGAAGATAGCTCTGTTCAACTTTGGGTCTCAAACCCTAAGTGAGCTTAAAGTGTGGCATAAGAGACTTGCTCATGTGAATGAAAGAACCTTGAAGGATATATGCAGGGATCAAAGTGTTCTAGGATTGCCGAACAAATCAAAGCAACACATGATCAACAAGTGTGATGTATGTCACATTGGGAATGCACAAGGACAACCATTCAACCACAAAGGCTACATCCTCAACAAATTATTGGACTTAGTACATACATATGTATGGGGATCAACTCAAGAACCTTCATTGGCAGGATCAAGGTATTATGTCTAATTTATTGACGACCATAGTAGATGGACTATTCTATACTTTATCAAGAGTAAGAATGAAGTGTTTGATTGCTTCAAGAAGTATCTTGCACATGTTGAGAATCATACAGGTAGATCACTAAAGACGCTTAGATCTGATGGAGGGGGAGAATACTTCTCCAAAGAGTTTGATGAGTTCTTGCAGGACAAAGGTATCAAAAGGGAAGTGACTACTAGGTACTCTCCTCAACTAAATAGAATTGCAGAGAGGAGAAACAAGACACGGGTTGGATCAGCCCGAACAATGCTTGAAGAGAAGAAGTTGCCACATTATCTATGGGCAAAAGCTATTTCAATTGCTGTGTACCTTGTCAATAGACTGATCCAAATCACTTCAAGGTATGAATCCTTATGAAGCATGCCATGGAAGAAAACCTAGTCTTGGACATTGCAAGGTTTTTGGTTGTTTAGCTTATGTTCATGTACCATCACAAATAAGAGGTAAACTAGATGAAAGGGCAACAAAGGTAGTGTTTATTGCATATGATTCAACTCAGATGGGTTACAGGTTCTTCAATCCTTCAATCAAGCAATTCACTACAAGTAGAGATGTTGTGTTTGAAGAACACATGTCTTGGTATGATGAAGACAAACAAAAGGTAACACTACCATATGATCTTGATTCTGACTCTTATCAATTAGGAAGCAAACATGATACACAATTCGAGGATCCAAGAAGTGATATAGACGATGAACAAGATGAAAGGAAAAAGGATTACAAGCTATGGAATTCAAGAGGCAAAGCATAGATGCAAGAGGTTAGAGAATGCTCCAAACAAGCACCTAGAAGATCAACAAGAGAGAAGAAACAACTAGAGGGGTATGGATATGATTTCACATTTCTTATGAAGCATATAATATACTTGGCAAAAGACTCAATTTTAAAGGAACCCTCAACCTATGAAGAGGTAAAGGGAAACCCTAATTGGGAAAAGGCCATGAAAGAAGAGATAGATGGATTGAAAGAAATGGATACTTGGGATTTGGTTCCAATGTCACAAAATCAAAAGTTAATTGGTTGCAGATGGGTATATAAAGTTAAAAGAAACTCAGATGGATCAGTTTGCAGGTACAAGCAAAAGATTAGTTGCCAAAGGATGCTCACAAACTCATGGTATAGAAATATGAGGAAACATTCTCACCAGTTGCAAAGATGACTACAATCAAGACATTGATAAGTGTAGCTGCTGCAAGGAATTGGAGACTCCTCGAACTGGTTGTGAGAAATGCATTCTTAAATGGTTGGATAAGTGAATAGGTATACATGTCACAACCACTAGATTTTGAATACCCTAACCATCCATCTTATGTTTGCAGACTTAAGAAAGCATTGTATGGATTGAAACAAGCTCCTAGAGCTTGGAATTACAGGTTGGTTACATATCTTCAAGATCAAGGGTTCAAAGCTAGTATCTCAGATCCTTCTCTATTCATCAAAAGGGATCACAATGAGGTTTTCTATCTATGTGTATATGTAGATGATATTATTGTGACAGGTGATGATCTAAATGGCATTCAAAGGATCAAGAGACACATGCAAGAGGAGTTCAAAATCAATGAGTGACCTCACATATTTCCTAGGTATGTCGGTGATATATACAGATGAAGGAAATGTATTTGACTTAGAGAAGATACATTCAAGATCTTCTTCTCAAGTTCAAAATGGAGAACACTAAACCTGCAGGTACACCTTTGGAGATGAATCATAAACTTAGTGTTTATGAAGGTGAGAAAATTGAAGAGCTAAAAAAATATAAAAGCTTGGTAGGTTTGATATATGCTACTCATACAAGGGCAGACATCTCATATAGTGTGGGAGTGCTTAGTGAGTTCATGCACTCACCGAGAAGACCACACATGGATACGGCTAAGAGATTACTTAAGCATCTCAAAAGTACAATCAATGAAGGTATATTCTATCCTTATTCTTCAGATTTGGATATCAAAATCTATTCAGATGCAGATTGGGCAGGAGATAAGGATGATAGAAAAAGTACATCTTGTTACTTAGCATTTGCAGGTTTGAAGCTAGTATCATGGAGTTCCAAGAAGCAACCAATAGTTGCTTTACCTCAACTGAAGCAAAGTATAGAGACGACCATAGCAACTCAAGAGGCAATATGGTTAAAAGCATTATATATAGATTTGGGACTTGTGAGTTCCAAACCTCAGGTATTTGGAGATAATGTAAGTTCCATGGATCTAGCAGCAAATCCTATTTTCCATGCGAGAACCAAGCACATAGAAGTCCATTACCACTTCATCAGGGAGAAGCTTATGGGAAAGGAGATTGACATTTCTTTTGTTCCAACTGAAATGCAAGTAGCAGATATGCTGATGAAGGCACTTGATGGAATAAAGCTTTGTAGATTCAAAGCTATGGCAGGTATTCAACCTATCCAAGAATGACCACTCAAGCATACTTTAGCTTGAGGGGGAGCTGTTGGAACATCAAGCTTACACTATGCTTGAGTTGGATTTGATCTACATCAAAGACTATCGTGTCGAAAGAATATCTGTTGGAGAGTTCTTTTTCTTATGCTCATTTATTGTATTTTTTGAGAGATTTTTTATGGTTCATTTACCATTGTAAAAGCCTTGAGCTTTATACATGTAAAGCTAGACGTTTGTGCATTATATACACTCAACCTTATGTGTATCACTCCCATAAAATGATTTTTCTAATTGTAATGACGCTGGTCGCTATGGGCATTTGAAGTTCATTGTCTCTTCCATATATAGTAAGTTTTTTGAGCTAGTAGACCCGCAAACCTATCTGTTTTGTATCGACTCATTCTTGTTGATGCTCCAAAGTACATAGTGCATTTCTTTGCACTTGTCACATGCCTATAAGGTCTTTTTGAGTCTCAATAAGCTCAAGGGCTGGTCTTGTGCCGGTTGGCTAGACCAAACTTCATCGCTTCGAAACACACTTTTCTACCTTCTACAAGCTTCACCAAGTTTCTTTCAGTGGTATTAGAGCTAGAACAAGATGGGTGACGGGTTTCCCTCAATGATCGAGAAGCTTGATCGTCAAAACTATGCAACTTGGCAAATCAGAATGGAGGCCTATTTTCAAGGTAGAAATCTTTATGGAATTGTAGCAGGTGATGAAGCTATGCTTGTTCTAAGATCCAAAAGAGGACCTACACAAGAGGAGACATATAAGCTCACACTTTGGTGTGCAAGGGATGCTCAAGCAAGGTCGTGCATACTAAACTCTATCTCTGACTTTCTATTAGCACATATTAGAGAATGCAAGACATCTCAAGAGACTTGGGATGCCCTCGAGACTTTCTTTTCTGCTAGTACCAAAGCAAGAAAGAATCATCTTTGGAACGAGTTCAACCAAATGAAGAAGACACCTAAACAAACCATTAGAGAGTTTGTTACCAAGGTCAAGGAGGTTGCGAATCAGTTAGCATCCATTGGAGAGCTAATTGAAGAAGAGGTCATCATGAGCCAAATTCTCAATGGCATTCGAAGTGATAAGTAATGGCAATCCTCCACGACGGCTTATGATCTCATCATGGATGCGCAAACAACATCTTTGTTGGACAACTATTCAATCAAGAAGCCAACAACAGCATTAAGGAGGGTAACTCTTACCATGGTAATTAAACTAGTGCTCTATATGCAGATAAGAAGGATAAGAAGCAAAAACGCAAGAAGAAGGAAGAAGATGAAGAGGAGACGTCCCAAGCCAACTTGGCAAGCAAGAGCAAGTGGAAAGGGAAGAAGAAAGGACCAAAGCAAGAAAAAATCAAAGGTCACAATGCTCAACCTTGTGCCATATGCGATAAGACCAACCACACCACTCAGAATTGCTGGTTCAATGGGAAGACCCAGAAAGGAAGTGGAAGAGGTGGATATGGCAGCAATAGCGGCAGATGTGGACACAACTTCAACAATAACAATAGAAGCTATAATAGAAAGGACTACAACAATTATTCAGAACATCACCCACATGAAGACTCTTTGCTTCTTATGAATCTAAGCCACAAACAAGGTAAAGAAGATGATCATTTGTTCTACATAGATTCCAGATGTTCGAATCATGTTGCAGTCAACATTGCTCTTCTATCTAATTTGGAAAGTCCAAAGCATAGACATGAAGTGCAAATAGGGGATGAAACAAAGCACAATGTGGAGAAGATTGGTAATATCATGGCTTCCAATTGTAGAACAAACATTCTAAGTAAGGTTCTCTATGTACCCTCTATCACTAAAAACCTATAAGTGTAGGCCAAATAGTTGAATATGGCTTGAAAGTTAGGTTCACCCAACATGGAGCTTTTGTGGAACATCCATGTCAAGGCTTCAAAAAGATAGCCCGAGGTGAGAAGCATGGTATGCTCTTTACTTTTGAAGTAGGAGAAACCAGGAACATAGCTCTATTCAACTTTGGGTCTCAAACCCTAAGTGAGCTTGAAGTGTGGCATAAGAGACTTGCTCATGTGAATGAAAGAACCTTGAAGGATATATGCAGGGATCAAAGTGTTCTAGGATTGCCGAACATATCAAAGCTACACATGATCAATAGGTGTGATGTATGTCAGATTGGGAAGGCACAAAGACAACCATTCAACCACAAAGGCTACATTCACAACAACTTATTGGATTTAGTACATATAGATGTATGGGGACCAACTCAAGAACCATCATTGGCAAGATCAAGGTATTATGTGTCATTTATTGATGACCATAGTAGATGGACTGTTCTATACTTTATCAAGAGTAAGAATGAAATGTTTGATTGCTTCAAGAAGTATCTTGCACATATGGAGAATCATATAGGTAGATCACTAAAGAAGCTTAGATCTGATGGAGGGGGAGAATAATTCTCCAAAGAGTTTGATGAGTTCTTGCAAGACAAAGGTATCAAAAGAGAGGTGACTACTAGGTACTCTCCTCAACTAAATGGAATTGCAGAGAGGAGAAACAAGACACTGGTTGGATCAGCCTGAACAATGCTTGAAGAGAAGATGTTGCCACATTATCTATGGGTAGAAGCTATTTCAAGTGTTTTGTACCTTGTCAATAGACTACCATCCAAATCAGTTCAAGGTATGACTCCTGATGAAGCTTGGCATGGAATAAAACCTAGTCTTAGACATTGCAAGGTTTTTGGTTTTTTACCTTATGTTCATGTACCATCACAAATAAGAGGTAAGCTAGATGAAAGGGCAACAAAGGTAGTGTTTATTGGATATGATTCAACTCTGTGAGCTACATGTTCTTCAATCCTTCAACCAAGAAATTCACTAGAAGTAGACCTGTTGTGTTTAAAGAACACAGGTCTTGGTATGATGAAGACAAACAAAAGGTAACACTACCATATGATCTTGATTCTGACTCTTATCAATTAGGAAGCAAGCATAATACACAGGTCCAAGATCGAAGAAGTGATACAAAGGATGACCAGGATGAAAGGGAAAAGGATTACAAGCTATGGAAGTCAAGAGGAAAAGCAAAGATGCAAGAGGTTCGAGAATGGTCCAAACAAGCACCTAGAAGATCAATAAGAGAGAAGAAACAACCAAAAAGGTATTGATATGATTCCACATTTGTTATGAAGCATTCAATATACTTGGCAAAAGAATCTATTTCAAAGGAACCCTAAACCTATGAAGAGGTAAAGGCAAAACCCTAATTGGGAAAATGCCATGAAAGAAGAGATAGATGCATTGAAGGAAATGGACACTTGGGATTTGGTTCCAATGTCACCAAACCAAAAGGTAATTGGTTGCAGATGGGTATATAAAGTTAAAAGAAACTCAGATGGATCAGTTTGCAGGTACAAGGCAAGATTAGTTGCCAAAGGATGCTCACAAACTCATGGTATAGAGTATGAGAAAACATTCTCACCAGTTGCAAAGATGACTACAATCAAGACATTGATAAGTGTAGCTACTGCAACGAATTGGAAACTCCTCCAACTTGATAGGAAAAATGCATTCTTAAATGGTTGGATAAGTGAAGAGGTATACATGTCGCAACCACCAGGTTTTGAAAACCCTAATCATCCATCTTATGTTTGCAGACTTAAGAAAGCATGGTATGGATTGAAACAAGCTCCTAGAGCTTGGAATTACAGGTTGGTTACATATCTTCAAGATCAAGGGTTCAAAGCTAGCAGCTCATATCCTTCTCTATTCATCAAAAGGGATCACAATGAGGTTATCTATCTATGTGTATATTTAGATGATATTATTGTGACAGGTGATGATCTAAATGGCATTCAAAGGATCAAGAGCCACATGCAAGATAAGTTCAAAATCAATGACCTAGGTAAGCTCACATATTTCCTAGGTATGCAGGTCATATTTACAAATGAAGGAATGTATTTGAATCAGAGAAGATACATTTAGGATGTTCTTCTCAAGTTCAAAGTGGAGAACACTAAACCTGCAGGTACATCTTTGGAGATGAATCATAAACTTAGTGTTTATGAAGGTGAGAAAATTGAAGAGCTTAAAGAATATCAAAGCTTGGTAGGTAGCTTGATATATGCTACTCATACAAGGGTAGACGTATAATATAGTGTGGGAGCGCTTAGTCAGTTCATGCACTTACCAAGAAGACCACACATGGATATGGCTAAGATTGTACTTAAGTATCTCAAAAGTACAATCAATGAAGGTATATTCTATCCTTATTCTTTAGATTTGGATATCAAAGTCTATTTAGATGCAGATTGGCTAGGAGCTAAGGATGATAGAAAAAGTACATCTGGTTACTTAGCATTTGCAAGTTTGAAGCTAGTGTCATGGAGTTCCAAGAAGCAACCAACAATTGCTTCATTCTCAACTGAAGTAGAGTATAGAGGCTTGACCATAGCAACTCGAGAGGCAATATGGTTAAAAGCATTGTATACAGATTTGGGACTTGTGAGTTCCAAACCTCACATATTTGGAGATAATGTAAGTTCCATGCATCTAGCAGCAAATCCTATTTTCCATGTGAGAACCAAGCACATAGAAGTCCATAACCACTTCATTAGGGAGAAGCTCATGGCAAAGGAGATTGACGTTTCTTTTGTTCCGACTGAAAAGCAAGTAGCAGATATGATGACGAAGGCATTTGATGGAATAAAGCTTTGTAGATTCAAAGCTATGGCAGACAACCTATTAGAGAATGAAGACTCAAGCATACTTTAGATTGAGGGGGAGCTATTGGAACATCAAGCTTACACTATGCTTGAGGTGGATTTGATCCACATTAAAGGCTATCGCGTCGAAAGAATATCCGTTGGAGAGTTCTTTTTCTTAATCTCATTTATTGTATTTTTTGAGAGATTTTTGATGGTTTATTTACCGTTGTAAAAGCCTTGAGCTTTACAAATGTAAATATAGAAAGATAGAGCCCAAATCCCATGAATTTGTGGTGGTTGAAGTTTCATTCAATCAAGCAATCAATCACCTAAAAGTAGATGAAACTAGATCTTCACTTTTCCTAGATTGTAGGAAAGTGAATTGATTCCCTTCAACAACAATTCCCACCTTCATTTGAATTCAAAATCCACTTGTAGAAGTTTTGGAACACTCCTAGAGTATATATAAAGACTTGAAATCACTTGTACAATACATGGAAGCAATATACATACACTTGTGACCATCATTGTCTTACTGCTTCAATTCTCTGCATCATCTTCTTCACCAATAGTAATCTTGCAGAGGCTGCTGCTCTCTCTCCAGAGCTCCACATTGAGTGAAAGATGACTCAATGGAAAGGTATAGGTGTCTAGTTTATGTATATAATTTTCCATAGGATTTGATTTAGTAAAGTTTGAGAAATTTGAGTTTCTCTGTTTCGGGGTCAATCTCTACGTATTCCTGAAAAATAGGAAGTACCAATGGTGAATGTCTCATTCATTCCTATTGCATATTTTTCTTATTCCTTATACTTTTGTGCATTCTATACACTCAACCTTATGTGTATCAATCCCATAAAAGTATTGTTTCTAGTTGTAATCACGGTGGTCGCTATGGGCATTTGAAGTTCACTGTCTCTTCCATAGATAGTAAGTTTTTTGAGCTAGTCGACCCGCGAACCTATCTGTTTTGTATCGACTCATTCTCCTTGATGCTCCAAAGTACATAGTGTATTTCTTTGCACTTATCGCATGCTTATAAGGTCTATTTGAGTCTCCATAAGCTCAAGCACTGGTCTTGTTCCGGTTGGCTAGACCAAACTTTGTCGCTTCGAAACACACTTTTCTACCTTCTACAAGCTTCGCCAAGTTTCTTTCAAGATGGAGGGTTTCCTTTGATGTGTGTTGACTACTCAGTGATAAAGCATTCTCAATCCACGTGTGCACCATAAAGTATATAAGACCTTTTGGCACACATCGATGATCTCACCCACATGTCCAATTCTAAAAGTGACTCACTTGATATTGCACTCTCAAGTTTTCAGATTGACCCAAACCCTTCTCTAGAATATTTTTTGGTATAAATACCTTTGTGAAGGCTAGCCTAAAACTATTCTAAGTGATTAAATGGGCTTCATTAAGCTATGAATATCACTTTCTACCAGCCCATCTAGGATGGTAAGGAAAAGATCTAGAAATGCATCACCTCCATCATGTAATCTCCTACTTTGTAACAATGCTAGGAAAAGTGTCTTATATGGCCATCAAGAACTTGATTTGAAAACCCACTATAGAGAAAGAAGTCGATGGTGGACCTTGAAAAAGTTTTCTAAGGTTTTCCATAGCTCTCCTAAACACAAGTTTCTTTTTTCCTTGAGGACAATTGAATTTATTGATGCTTCTAATGCAATTGACTTATTTTACTCATGCTTAACATGATCCTCTACAAATCCTTTCTTCTATCTTTCAAGAAAACTCCACATAGTAGGTCCTTCAACTTCTTTAGGTCCCATCCAACATGTTAACGGCTATAGGCATAAGCGATTGACACAGAATGACACACAATCCACAAAGATTTTGTTTCCAAGTGTGCAACATATGTGGTTAATCGCAGAGAGCCTCACAACCAAGTCAATACACCCTCATATAGCTCCTTCCCCTACAAGGAATAAGGGGGAATAGTGACAGTTGATGTAACACAGTTTCATCGCTTTGTGATTGCACATACCATCACATTGAGCATCAAGTGTACATCATCATTTAAATGATGCTAATATTGAAGCTCTTTTCAAGACTCCTAACGATATTCATTAAAGTGTTGCATAAGTGAGGGCCACATATGTGACATAGAAGCACTGTTGCATATGTGACACTAGAAAGCGTATCAAATGCAATGCTAGAAAGCATCACATATGCGATGCTAGAAAGCATCACATATGCGATGCTAGAAAGCATCACACATTAGGAAAAAAGGTGAGCCTTGCATGGGCCTTGTAAGGATCCCTAATTTTTAGGGATTAAGGAGCTTCAAATATGAGTAAAATAATGCACATCAAACCACTAGTAGTATTGGGAGTAAAATATTATTTCTTGAACCATCAATTTTGAAGTAAAAAAACGTCTGCATCCGTGACCTTTGGATGGCTTAAATCGACGGTGTACTTCAAATACTTGAAAAGTAAGAGAGAGAGAGTATGTCAGATTTTGTGGGGAGTGGGGACAAGATCTTTTGTAGTCTCTGCAAACTTTCTGGCCATTAGATCTAGATGAATCCAACGCGTGAGCGCGAATGGGGCTGAGACAAAAATCGGAGCAGGCGTGGATCGTTTGATTGAGTGATATAGCCGACGGAGATCGTGAGAGGGCGCCAATCTGAAGTGATGGATGAATCTCAACCATGGGATCTTGCCCAATCCAAAGGCCACAAATTAAGGCGCAGTTTCTCCATCTAATTCAAATATGAACGTTAGATTTGAGGGAAGATCCGACGGCCGATAAGCATTCGCGCAGTTTGCCATCATTACTATGATCGAAGCCGCTTGTTCTCACTCCCATCCAAGGGTTCAAGATGAAAGTTACCTTGACTTTGTCCATTTAGCCATGGCCGTTGGATCTTTCAAGCAATCCAAAGGCTCTAAATGATTTTCAAGTTTTTCTAAACCATTCTCAAAAGAAACCCACGAATTTTAAGTGGTTTTCTCATGTTTGACCACACAAAAACAAGGGAAGGCCATGCCTAGCCTATGTGATCTAGGCACTAGACTGTGGCCACCACCCTCTTCTCATTGGTCCATCCTTAATCACTTGTGAAGCTAAAAGGCCCATGCAGAGTTCACCTTTTTTCCTAATGATATGCGAAACTAGAAAGCATCACATATGCAATGCTTAAGGATACTGGATATGTAAAGGATGTGAGGATTGCATATATGATGAATCCACATTGCTTATACAATGCTCCCTCTTGACCAAAACTTAAAGAAAATGCATGGACCTTCGATTATCCTCTTGTATGGCATGCCTCATCAAAGAGCAAACCAACATTCATATCTGCATTGTGCTTATGAGCCTGAGCTCTCTCTTTCTCTCTCTCTCTCTCTGTGTGTCTCTCTCAATCTCTCTCTCTGTCCCTCTTTCTCCCTCTTTCTCATTCAATTTCTCTCTCTCTCTCTCTCTCTCTCTCTCTCTCTCTCTCTCTCTTTCTTTCCCTCTCTCTCTCTCTCACTATTTCTATTTTAGTCTCTCTTTCTGATATCTCTCTCTATCTCTCTCTGTGTGTCTCTCTCCTTTATTGTGGGTTATTGAAGAATTTCATCGAGCATAATATATGGCTAGTTATTATAAGTACAATTTTCATTGTTTGTATATCATTCAAATTTTTTTGTTTTCATAATTTAACATACTCACCCTTACACATTCACATGCACACATACACATATATATACACATGCACACTCACACATGCACATGCACATACATACAAATACTTATACACATACGCTTGCACATGCACATACACATACACACACACATACACGCACACATACACATGTAGATACACATGCATATACACACACATACATATGTGCATACAATTACACGTGCACATGCATATATACACATACACATACAAATACACACACATATGCAAATGAATATACACACATGCAGATGTACAAACATATCTACATGCACATGCTCATACACATTGTAGCTCAGTGATGAGTAGCACCTCCTTTAATGTCAATCCGGGAAGACAAGAGGATGGTATGAAGACCTTGAGCAAGTGAAGGCACAAGTGCGTGAGTGAGAAGCACACAAACATGCACACACATACACACACGCGCACACACTGCAAGACAAAGAGTGGGAAGCAATGGAGTTCTTAGATTACTTTCAAAAAGCTCTTACAAGTTCATTTCAATTACAATCTAACCCCAAAAATGAGCTCTCTAGCTCTTTTTATAGTTTTTGACTAGGTTTTGGCCTTGTCCAGACCTAGTGTCCGGCCTAGTTAAAAATTAGGTTCTCTAGCCTATTTGGAGGTTCAAACGGAGTCTAAAAAATGTGACAACTGATAGGTAGGTACTTCTAAAGCTCCTCAAGCTCAAGGACTCCTTGGCTTGCACAAAATGGAGCTACAAAAATATGAAATGGTATTTACAATGGTTTTTAGTGATGAAAATCACTATTTTTGTAGGAATTTCTTCTAACATTTTGACATACATTTCCTGGAGCTCCCTACTTGCTCCTTCTTCTTGTGTGCTCAACTCCTTGATGCCTGAAAAATTTAAATGGCCTACTTGCCAGATCTTCTTTGACTACTGTGTCTGCCTGTGCTTTCTCTTCGTTCCGACTCTCTTCGTAGGCTTCCTTGTCTTGTGACTCCTTCGGTTCCTTGACTACTGCCAACACCCCCCCTCTCTCGCATCTGTCGTCTCTAACAGACCCTTGTCTAGCTGTGCGTTGGACATAATATTGGACAACATCGGCAGCGAGGTGGTGTTCTTCTAAGCGTAGCCCCCGTGCTAGATCTGTTAACAATGCATCCCAATTCACTGGTCCTGGTACGTCCGAATGTGGCACCCGCAGCTGTTCTGAATGGATGGTTCTCTCCACAGCAAATAAGTGGAGGAGATGTGAGGGCCTGGGTACAAATATTTCGGAGTGATATTCCCAGAATCCTATTACGAACATCTCCTCGAATGTCTATTTAAAGCACACTAGGAGGTACTTTATTCTGGCGTGCCAAGCATATATTACCTCTATTGATGGGGTGGTACTCATGTCGTATACGAAATCTTGGTTGCCTGTAAGAAAGCCAACACCTGAGAAGTGGGGGTCTTTAATATTCTTGAATGTCCTGAATGTGATTAGCATTAGTTCAAAGATTTTCATGCACATTTGGGCCATCACATCAGGGGTGTTGCGTAGTCGAACGCTCCAGTGACGGATGGTAGAAATCATGTAATTCATAGTGGGAGGGCCTTGTGGCGGTGCTAGATAAACATAGTTTAACCACTTTGCACACCCTTTGATGTTCTTGACAGTAATTGTAAACTCTGGCCGGGTGCGCCTGCGAAAGACTGGCACATAACAAGGATTGTATATAATAAAAAGTGGCATGTTAGTCCAAGTACGAACCATCTCTAGGTAGGTCTCAAGAAGACGGATCCACCAGGTGGGTTGATGAATGGATCCTTTCTTAGCACTTTTTGGGATATCATCTGGCCCAAATTGTGTGGCAAAAGTTGGAGGTTTGCCACATCTGCGTTGAATCTCTGCGTTGTAATCTGCCAGGAGCACACAATATGGCACATATTGATCGTCGTTGGTGCCGATCCATCTATGGTGAGAAATGCTCCGGAAATATTCTGACTTGATGATGGTGTCTTCTAACTTTGCCATTGATTGGATTTGAATTGCTACTCGATCTTCATGGGTTGTTGCTGTTTTCTCTAGTGTCTGGAGCCATTCAGGTACTTCCACTTCTAAGGTGTCCATTCCTTCTGAGGTTTGTGCAGCACCTGGCATCGGCATAGGAACATATGGTTCCTCATACGTTTCGTCCACCTCAATGGGTACCAAATCCTCAGGCTCTGGTTCTACCACTCGAGAGGGCTGCCTTTCATATTCCAGTAACTTTTTTTGTAGCTCTGCCACCTGCTCTATCAATGCATTTACTTCCTCTGAAGTCGAGGTCATTTCTATGACTTTGGGGTGAGCCTCCTGTTCCATGAGCTGGCTGTGTAGTTCATCCCGTTCCCTTTCCAAATCATCATGTGCTTCTAATAAATCAGCATAGCTTTCCAAGATGGTTTTCATGGTCTCTAAGGGAACTGCTTTGAATTGTTCTGGGTCGATTTCATGGGGAGAGCCCTCCATGGCAGCTTCCAGGTTTTCTTCGTTTTGTTTCTGCAAACGTTTGTTCTCTTCAGGGGCTGTAGGCATATGTTTTCGGAGTAGAGTTAGATTTCGCCGACTCTCAGGTTGTCTGTTTGGTAAACCTCCAGTAAGGCTTCGAGTTGTTTGACACCTGACTCTTGTGATGGTTGGGGTGTCTCCAGGAGGGTTTGATGAGCTTGCTCGAGAGTGGTGTAGTGTTGATTGAGTTCTGCATTTTCTTCTTCTATACTGGTAAGCCGTCTTTGTAGTTGTTGATGATTCGTCGTCAGCTGATGATGACGGTCTTTGAGAGCCTGGTACTCACTGTGAAGTTGATACACGCATTGATGTAAAGCTATGAATATACTATTTACATTAAACGATGCAGGGAAAGATGAAGATGCAGGGGGGATGGGGAAGGGGAAGGGAGTTGTGAATGTTGTGGAGTCAAGTGGTGAGGTAGGTGGAGGGGGTATGGGAGATTGAGGTAGTGTGGGGGGTGGGAGTGGTGCTGTGGCTGGTGATGTTTCCATTGTGTCGAATGTGTATGTGACTGTGTAGATGGGAACAGTGGGTGGGGTGGATGTGATATTTGTGAAGAGTGTAGTGAAGCTGGGCATGATAACTCCTCCGAATTAGATGCCGGGAGAGAGAGGAATTCCCATGACGAGTGTGGTAATGGCAGAAATAGGTGTGGTAGTGCTAGGTGGTGAGGTGACATGTGTAGTGAGAGGTGAGGTGGGTGGTGAGAGTGGTTCCTCCTGATGTTCTTCTGCTTGTGTGGTGCCTCCTGGTTCTGATACATTGATGTGTATTTGTTTGCCAGATCACATGGGACGGGCAGGCACACTTTTCTCAAATCGATTAATATAAGCCATAGCTGCATGAATGGCTTCATCTAGGCCTACTGCATCAGCGTGCAGGTTCATTGATTCGATGAACATATCATCCACACCTTCCTCTGCCAATAGTTGGCTCATGAGCACTTTGCCTGATTTGAGTGACATTTTCTGCTGTTGCTGAACTCGCTTCATGGTTTGATACAATCTTTTGAATTGTGCCGAATATGCTGGGGCACTTGCTAGCTCTAAAAGTTCATCATATTCTTGATCATGTTCTTCGTCGGCTTCTTCTTCTTCTCCTGTTTCTTGTTCATCTCCTTCGACTTCTACTACTTCTGGTTGGGTCGGGGCTGGCGTTGTTGTGGTGGGTTGTGGTTCCTAGGTCCGCTCTGCTTCCGTTTTGAGATTAGATTCGTAGATCAGCCTGGCAACTTCTTCATCCGTGAGGTCATTGAGAGTAAAGCCCTGTGGAAATTCCAAGTCTGACGGAATTGTGGGAAACACCAGGTTGGGTCCTTCTGTACTTGGTCTGGGTAGGCGAATGGTGAATGGTCAGACACGCCTCGTATGGGGAGGATTCACCTCTGGTGTGGTAGTGGCTCCCCTTGGTTGAGCGCAGGGCAATTGAACTCCCCCTCTCATCTTCTTTGATGGAGGACCCGCCGCTGATAGTCCTCTTTCGAACTCTTGGGCCCTAGACCACACTAGTGCTCTTTGAATGGGCACATCGTACGCTAGGCACCTGTAAATTATTCTTGTTAGGGCACAGCATCCATGAAGGACATTTTTCTGTTTCTTATTCCACCGTTGATGGGCTAGGTGGATCTGATCTATGATCCAATGTGGTATATTGATAGTGAGATTCTCTGTCTCCGCCAAGTACAAACTGAACCATATCTTTTTTGGTGGCATAGTGAATCGTTCTTGGGCGGGAAAAGCAAAATGTTGCATGATAGTTCATAAGTGTAGAGCAATGGTAGGTGTCATTGCTACCATGTCCTTCAATTTGTTGAGGTCTTTATGCTTCATCCTACCTGGAACCATTGTTTCTTTCTCAGTGGGAATATGCATACCTTGCATGTTCAATGCTTCCCGTGCCAAATTGAGGGTCAGTTTGAATCTCTTGAGTTCGTGGCCTGGCAACAATGATGGTAGCACAAAAGTACTATCGCCTCCCTTGGCCCTGCTAGGAGTTATGGTACTTATTAAATAAGAGTAGCGTAGAAAATCAGGTTTAGGCAAATGTGCCCTGAAATATCTATCCAAGCCTGCCTTGGTCCAAACTGATCGCATTACTTCTGCATTCTGATAGTTCTCAAATTCGCGAGTGAAGAAGTGGTAGCGTCCCCATTTGCCATTGAACTCAATTTCTGCTTCCCAGAAGTAGGTACCATCACCCAATGGCCCTGCGACATCACTAAACCAATGAGCATGTTTCCCTACTTGAGAAGTGTGCCCTTGAGGAGGGTCCTGAGTCGGGAGGACATGCACCGCTTGACGTTCTTGAGGCCTTCCGGTGAGTGGTGGTTCCAGGAGGAGGGTTTCAATGTTCACAATCTGTGCGCTAGACCCTGCCTGGGAACTGGTGCCTCCTGCTTCTGCCATTGTTATTGCTTGCTTGCTGGTTCTGTGAGAATATAGATCATGCATTAATATTGTAATGGACAAGATAAAACACTTTTTTTGTCCCCGTTACAACATTATCATGAAGTGAGTAATGGGTTAGTGGGCCAGTGAGTGCTCGATGACTGTGGGTGTAGTTAATGGATGGGCAGTCCTAGGAGCTAGATGGAAAGATGCAGTGTATGAGTGATGTAGTTAGCAAGTGGAGATGAATTTACAAATGGGGATCGGGAGGTTTATTACAAGTCTTAGGTTGCCAAACACCATGGATGGCTTTCGGTTTTGGTTTTGTGGAGACTCTGGAGGGTTGTATAAGTAATTCTGCTTGGGGATGATGCGTCTTTGGGACCCATTTACAAGTGATTCTGTGCGTGCTTCTAAGCGACTGTGTGTTCGTGCGTATTAAACAAGAGTGGGTAACGGCTCCTTGAGTGATTGAACCCTGTCGTGTATGATGTGATTTGTGCGGGACTAGTTGAGCCCGCAAGCAAGCCTTAGGCACCCAAATTTGTCTTGATTGTGGGCCAGCCTTCATCGACTTCTTGGGTACCCAGATAGTTTTTACTTTCTCAAAAGAAGTTTTGGAAGTCTTCTTATTAGTATCATGTCGCTGATTACTAATAGGAAGTTGAGATGATTGTTGTTGCTTGATGGTCATAGGCCGCTCTCCTTTTCGCACCCACAATTGTTTCAGTGGCTGAGTCATTCTGCTTTGCACGTTCTTTTGGCCTCCCGCATAGGTAGTCTTCAGTAATTGATTTGCCTTTGGTTGCTGCTTCCTTCTGGCCTTTGGAAAAGAAGAGAGTTCCGTCGAGGCCTTGACTTCTTTATTGAGATCTCCATTCCTCTGCATCACATAGCTTTGGACAAGAACAACATGGTCAACTTCATGTGTACCCCTGGAGGGACCAGGAGTCTGTGCCTTTTCTAGTTCCTTGAGTGCTCCATTGTCTAACTCAACTGTAAGTCTACTCTTATTCACCCATACCTGAAGAAGTCCACTTCTTAGGTTTAGTTGATTGCATGGTCATAGATCTAGTCTTGACCCAAGACTAGAGGCTCAGTGAGATCCTCATCTTGACACACTAGTACCTTAACTGTCATTGGAACATCTTGAATGGAGAGGGGAAGTTCCACCTCGCCCATGCAAGGGGTTTCCACACCTCCCAATCCTATGAGATATGCTTCTATAGGATTGACTTTTAATTTCAATTCTCGACAGTAAGAAAGTCTCACCGCACTAGTGGCTGCACCTGAGTCAATCAATGCTCGCACAGTTTTTGCACCAACTCCTTGTCCTAAATCTAAAGTCACAAAAGGACGTCGATCTATTATCCTTTGAGAACTTATTCCTGGACTTCACACATTGCCACATGATATCCTGGATCCTCAAAGGCACCTGTCCTAGGTTGATCCCTACTTTGCCGCCTCAACTTCATCTTTCTGATGCGTTCTAAGGCTTCTGCTTGAGCTTCTTCTTGAACTCGTCTTTCTTCTTCTTTGCGTTTCTTAGCAGTGTTGAGTCGACTTAGCATCTCTTCCGTCAGAGGTTCCTGATATAACTTGACTCTACATCCGCTGATGAAGCTATGGAGGATATCACCTTCTAAAGTGGCCAGTTGTACTGCTCCACTAGTCGAAATCCTGTTTATGATCATGGGTCCGTAACCACGTTTCTCTAATTTTCTTGGATGTTGCTTCAAAGTGTAAACTAAAACAAGGTCACGGGCCTTTAATCCTTTATCCTTAATGTGAGCATCAAAGTATGCCTTCTGATATTTCTTAGCTGCATATATTCCTGCTGCAGCTCTTAGTCTGGTTTCACCTAATCGTTCAAGGTCAAAAATTCTCGAAGAGAGTTCATGGCCCGTCCACTCATGCTCTTGTGCTACTCTCAATGTGGGAATCAAGAAATCCAAAGGTATCGCCGCATTCTGGCCAAATACCATCTGAAAGGGTGTGGCTTGGAGTACCGTTTTGTAGGCGACTCAATATGCCCAAACAACATGATGGAGATGTTTGTCCCAGTCAGAGCGTTTATTATTTACCAATTTGGTAAGCACATTGCATAGAATCTTGTTGGTGCTTTCGGCCTGGCCATTAGCTTGTGGGTGATAAGGGGCAGACTTCTTGTGTACTACCAAGAACTCTTGGAGCAGATTTTCAATAACTTCATTCAAGAAGTGAGTGCCTCTATCACTTACTAGCTCTATCGGTAGCCCGTATCTAGTGAACACATTCTCAAATAGGAACTTAGCAGTGGTTTGAGCATCATTCTTTGTCGTAGCTTTTACCTCAACCCATTTTGTTAGATAGTCTGTGGCAACAATGATGTATTCAGCATGTGAACCCTTGGCTGGGGGATTAATAGGGCCTACAAAGTCTATTCCCCACTTAGAGAATGCACGTCCGCCCATCATAGGTTTCAGTGGCATTTCATCTTTGCGTATAGGGTACTGAGTTCTCTGACAAACATCACATCGTTTCACATAGGTATGTGCATCCATGTGAAGGGTCGGCCACCAGAAGCCCGCAAATAGTATTGCCTTGATCACCCGATCTGGTCCAAAGTGTCCTCCTGCTACACCTTGGTGAGCAGTTTCCAAGATCTTGAGATATTCACTTTCATGGACACATAGTCTCACGTAACCATCTTTACCACGCTTGTATAGATTATCGCCAATGAGTGAGTAATCTAGGGCCTCTTGTTCTAGACTTCTTTGCCTCGTCAGAGTCATGTCTGGGGGGAATGTCCTCGTCCTCAGGAAGGAAACTAGTGGTTCACTCCAATCTCGCACTATGGACACTTGATAAAGAGTGGCATGTTCCACAGGTGGTTTAGTGCAACAGATTGGACATTCTTTACACATCTTATGTACATCAGATTCCATAGTCGGCCAATGCACTCCTAGTCTCCTTAGTGTCTGTAGGGTTCATTGTTTTGAGTAGTGTTGCTCTAATGCACCTACATGTGCTAATTGCAACCACTTAGCGTACTCGTCCTCTTCTACACAACAAGCCAAGATCCCTTGATCTATGTGCTTGTACATACTTCCAGCCATGATGTGGTACATCTGGGCTTTTACTACCTCTCTATCCTGTGTGGCTATTACTGGGTGGTTAGGCGCGTATGTCAATACTGGCACTAATGGCTTAGCCCACTGCGGCACCACTTCCAACTTAAACAAGTAAGCATCAGGTAAGTCATCTGATACTCCTTGTGGGGCCTCTCTAGATGTGAGCCTAGAGAGATGGTCTGCTCTCAAATGAGTCTTGCCTTTCCTCACTACTACCTCAAAGTCATATTCCATTAGTAAGAGAAACCATCTTACTAATGTACCTGTATTGCATGGCTTGTTTACCAAGTACAATAGTGCTTGATGATCAGTAAAAAATTTAAACTTATTTGCCAGCAAGTAGTGCCTAAACTTTTTAACTGCATATACCATTCCTAGTCCTTCTCTCTCAGTAGTGGTATAATTTCGTTCAGCAGTATTCAATTGTCTACTAGCATAGGCAATTGGAAGATCCATATTACCTTCACCGGTAGGCTGCGCGAGTACACACCCAATAGCATAATTGGATGCATCAACGTGAACATGGAATGGCTTGTTCCAATCTGGTGTGGTCAAGATTGGTGCGGAACATAATCTTCGTTTAAGCTCCTGGAAGGAATTCTCACATTCATCAGTCCACTCAAAGTTAGTCAAAAGTCCATACAGAGGCTTTGCTATGATGGCATACATGTGTATAAACCGTCGGTAATAAGCACAATGCTCCATGAAAGCTTGTACTTCCTTGACATTCTTTGGCCTAGGTAACTCGGCTATAGCTCTCACTTTCTCTTCATCAGTGGATATGCCATTCTTTGACACTATGTGTCCTAGAATCTTGCCTTGCCTAACCATAAAAACACACTTTTCTGGGTTCAGGCAGACTTGATATTCTCTACATTTGTCAAAGATTTGTCTGAGTTCAGGAATATGGGTTTGTCTAATGTTGGAATGAGCACAAAGATCATCAACATAGACTTCTAAGTTCTTCCTCAGGAACTCTTTAAACACATGGCACATCAGCCTCTGGAAGGTAGCTGGTGCATTGGTAAGCCCAAATGGCATTACACGAAAGGCAAATATACCCCACTCTATGGCAAAAGCTGTCTTATGCTGATCTTCTGGAGCTATGGCTACTTGATTGTAGCTTGAAAATCCATCAAGGAAGCTGTATACTTCCTTGCCTGCTACTCTTTCTAAGAGATGCTCAGTGATAGGAAGCGGATAGTTATCTCAAATTGTGGCTGCATTGACCTTCTTCAAGTTAATGCATACACGCAGCTTGCCATTCTTCTTGGGCACCACAACAATGGGGGATACCCATTTAGTGTGCTCAATTTCATAGATCAATCCGGATTCTACCAAGCGGTCTATCTCCTCTTTAATCTTGGCGGCGTATTTTTCATTGTATGTGTAGGGCTTCTGCTTAGAGGGTCTGGCATCTGAGGTCATGGGGATTGTGTGTGAGCATATGTCTGGGTCAACACCCTTCAGATCCTTGTAGCTCCAAGCGAATACATCTCTCTATTCTCTTAGCAAGGCTATCAATTCATGCTCTTTGTCTTCCGTCAGGTCATGGCCTATGTACGTGCATCTCTCCTCTCCTCCTTCCACAGCTACCACAATTTTCTTGGTGGTTTCTTTGTTATCATAGGCCTCCCCTGATTGCGCCTCTCGCTTAGGCATTCTTACCATGACTCTTCTATCATCTATCTCATATTTCTTAAAATTTTCCGGGACCTCAGACAAAGATTCTTCCTCTTCTGGTGTGACTTCTCTCTTCTTTCTTTTCTTTCCTTCTTCCTTCAGGGTCACATGTGTGGCTAGCCTTACGTCATTTGTAAGCTCTCCATGCCTCTGGGGTTGAAATTCTACTTCATAGAAGTATTCTTCATCTGATGCAAACGGTGGGTCCATAATGATTGACTCTAGATCAGAGTCACTTGCATCCTCAAATGCATCAGGGCTAGGTTCACACTCTTCCAAAACTGCATCTCCCATGATTGGCTCTATGGAGAAAACTGAAATGTCATAGCCATCCTCATCAGAGTGGGGTGTCCATTGTTCTTCATTGATGGCTACATCCATGGTTGCTAGGATTTCTTCCCAGCCGTGGGGTTCAAACTCTTCATTAGGAAATACTACAAGTGCATAGGCTGGATCTTGAATGGATCTATGTGTTTCTTTTGCACCTATCTCTCTGGCTCTTTCTCTCTTCTCCTCTTCTACTGCCACTTTGCACATCCATAAGTGAGTGTCTTCATGCATTCATGAGGATCCTGATCCTATGGAGTGCACAGACTCAGTATCATCTTTGGCTCTATGGATGGGATTCCATTGGATGGGGGGTACATCTCTATGAGAGTAATCTTTGAGATTGACTTTGGTCGTAACACCTAAGTGTTGCAAATACAAGGAATTGGTTCCCCAATCTTGGACCACTTGCAACTGTCGCATAAATGGTCTTCCCAAAATCATCTCGTAGGCATGATGCTTGCTAAAATCACAGATAGCAAATGTGTGCTCAAACTCTACACCACATGTAGTGAGAGTTATTCCTTCAAGTAGTCCTAAAGGCCTCTCTATGTGGCCATCAGCCATTTGCAATTTCATCCTCGTGGGCCTGAGTGCTGGCTTGCCCCACCACTTCCATAGGGAAGTGGTAGCAATAGCAACTCCTGCACCTGAGTCCATAATTGCCTTGGTTGTGTACCCCTGATGGG
Source organism: Ceratopteris richardii (assembly GCA_020310875.1). Classification (NCBI taxonomy): domain Eukaryota; kingdom Viridiplantae; phylum Streptophyta; class Polypodiopsida; order Polypodiales; family Pteridaceae; genus Ceratopteris; species Ceratopteris richardii. The sequence goes on along the minus strand of CM035440.1, from coordinate 106,653,984 downwards.
TAATAGGAAGATAGGTGTTTCCTTCTTCATCTTCACTCATATCCCCTATCTTCTCTAGAGGAATCTCTAGCACTGTCCTATGAGAACCTACCTGGGAACGAGGTTTTGCTCTCTCTGGTACTTGTTTGGCTACATGTTTCCATAACTCTAGCCTAACTTTGAGTAGCTCTTCTAAAGTGAGGTTGCACTCCACTTTAGTGTTTTTCACTACTTCCGTATTCCTAGGTATGACTGAGTCTTCGTTTCTTACCATGACGGTGGGTGCTCTCATACAGGTAGACTTGGCTTCCCATGGGCCTGTGAAGTGGGGTAGTTCATGTAAAGAATTAGACTCAAAGTCTAATCTTTCTTGAGACTGGGTGCTCTCCTGCTCTCCATAAATGGATGGAATATCTTGTGGGAATTGATCCTACGTGTCATCCACAAGTTCAATGGGAGGAGGGACTTCACTTTCTTTAGCCCATTTGTCTTCTTGAATCTCTCGTAGGAATTCTGGAGTGAACCTATTCATAGAAGAGGAAGTGTCTGGTCTAGTGGAATTGGGCACATAAGCTTCCTGTGGGGGATGGCCTTTGTTTTTGCTTGCCTCCTCTTTCTCGTGATTTTTTTCTTCCTTGGCAGATCTTGCAATTATACTCTCTAACTTCTCTAGGAGTCCATCCAAGTGCAATTGTGTCTTAGCTGATCCTGAGTAGTTGAAAAGGCGACTCGCTTCAGACATGGTCTGAGCCAATGCGACCATTTTCGCACATAGCTTGGTTCTCTCTATCTCTAGGTCAGCTCTAGGGTAGCATTTGGCATGATCCGTCACATTTGGCCCTTCTTGGATTCTGGCCTGATATGCCTTAAGCATCATGTCTATGTCTTCAGGAGTGGGGTCAGCTAACACTGATCCTACTCTAGGGGGTGGTGGGATGTTCTGAGGTAGGGGGCATATGGTGTTGGAAATGAGGGTGGTGGTGGTAGGTGAGAGTTTGTTTGAGAGGTGAGCTCAACCATTTTGGCTTTTGTTTCTCTTATGCTTTCTTCTAAGTCACTCATCTTTTTAGACCATTGTCTTTTCATTCTTTCTCGACTATCCCTCCAGGCTCTCGACCGCTTCTTGGCTATGCTCTCAGTTTCACTAACCTCTGCACTCTTCTCTTGACCTATTCCTGGGTTCTGTTGCAAAGCCTGGGCTCTAGTGACCACTTGCACTGGTGCAGTGGAAGTGACACTTCCTGTTGAGTCTACAACTAAGCCAATAACGTTAATTGGAGTTATTTTTGGCATATTATTGGGATTCTTAGGGCAATCTCGTAAGAGATGCTCCTTCCCGCAGTCTTGGCAAAAGCCTTGAATTGTCACTGACTGGGGTTGTGTAGGTGGGGGTAAGGGGCAATCACGGATGAGGTGATCTCCCTGACATCTGTAGCATGGTCCTCTAGGGAATGGGGGTCTCACCTGCCTAGGCTGGGGTCTTGAGTTAGGGTTTGTGTACATTACATTTGTGTACTCTGGCTCCCAACTAGGTTCACTTGGTTCTTCACTATAGTAGGACTCACCATGTTCAGAAGATTGCATGTAGTAAGCCTGTGGACTATCCATATGTGTGGAGTCAAAGCTATGATCACTTGGGTCACTTTCTGAGAGCAGTGGTGTTACTGGCACTATAGCTCTACTTAAATTTTCCTCAGCTGCTGCATACTTTACAGGAATCACATTAGCTGGGGTTGGAGGTTGCTGAGCTAACACAGGCTGTGGCCTTTGTTGGTTTTGGTAGGGTTGTTGATAGGGTTGCTGCAGTCTACCATATTGTTGTGGGGGGTACTGGTTCTGGTATCTTCCCTATTGTGGATAGGGCTGAGGGTAGGTTTGTCTAACTGCTTGCTTATTGTATGGGCAATCTTGTGCTGTGTGATTTGTGTATCTCCGTTCTATGGTGCAAATATTGGCTGCTAGGATTCACTTGCGGTTGAGCCATGATGGGACATGCGTTCGCCATATGGTCACCATCGCAAGTATAGCACCTCTTTACTTGGGCAAATCTAGGAATTTGTTTACTAGAGACACCTAGTTTTTGAGCTACTTTCTCCGCAAGTTCCTCAATTGATGTGGATTGTGAGGAAGAGAGGCTAGAGGCACTATCTGAATCTTTGTAGATTTTGTAAAGCTCTAACTCCTCCCCTAGGTTATCCTCAATGTCAATGCACATGCGTACACACTCTTCTATGGTCCTAGGGTCCTTCAAGTACAAATAGGATTGCAACTTTGTACTTAGCAATCCGTCCAAGAATAAAGCCACTTGTTTGGCAGGTGTGGGTAACTCAAGAACAGGGCACCTCTCAAGGTACTGCCTAAATCTTCTTCCCGTAAGTCTCACAGTCTCCTGGGGGGTCTGCTTGAAGCTGTAGATCAATGAGGAAGTATTATGCCTTATGCCACTCTTAGAGAATTCGGTGATGAAAGCCTCTAAGAGCTGGTCTATGCTCCTGAACTGTCTCTCGTTCAATGGTTGAAACCATGTAAGGCCTGTGTTCCTAAGTGTTAGACCAAAGGCATTATATTGCGTGAATAGGTCCTCAACTTGTTCTGCTCTCAAGACTTGCCTAAACTCGGCCACATGATCATGTGGGTCTCCTGTGCCATCGAAGTAATTCTTCATGGACTTAACTAACTCAGTCGGTCTCAAAATCCTGGTGTGTTCCCTAGGCCTTGACAGAGGGAAGTCATCCGTATTCCTTTGATTCCTTGGGCTCTAAAACCTTCAGGTTCCACTCTGTTTGTTTCCGTTCTCGTTCTGTCTCTTCCCATTGGGTTGGCAAAGCTTACCTGCGGTCTATCTCTATGTCTGTCTCTTTGAGTTCCGTGAGCGTGGGAGGTTCCAGCTCCTGGGTGACCAAAGGACACATTCGATCTTGGTTGGGGAAAAATAAATTCCCCTTTCCAAGTGTAAGCATGCCTATCATTTTCTGTAACCACAAAGGTCCTCTCTGAAGCGTGATCTAAATAGGTCACTCTACCTGGGCTATCAGGATCTTTGAACTCATATATCATGATTGTTCCTACCTCACTCGGTTGATTAGATCTATATCTCCAAAAGGCTTCATCAGTCTCTCGGTTCAGGAGTAGATCTATGCTCTTATTGTCTTGGGGAATCCACTCTGGTGTGATAATCCTGGTGAGGACAGACTTACCTCGGGGGGTTCTAGGTTCTACGCCCATGTTTCCTTGCTCTAGGTCACCTAAGTCCGTTTCTGGAACTACATTCCCAAATTCATCTCTCCTATCTGGATGACTGGTGACTACATATATTGTTCCTTCTTTGTCCAAGTATGCTCCGTTTTCAAACTTAACAGCTGGGCGTTCTAGTCCAATGGATTGGTCAGGGGTTTTAATCTGTACTACAGATCTTTCTAGGCCGTCCTCATAGGTGCTAGCACCTAATCGGTTGGTCCTAAGGTATTCGAGTTGCATCTTGTAAGGGCCTTCTACCCTATGTAAACATGGCACTCCGGGGCTTCCTATAGGTCTCTCCATACCATGGGACATCTCAAACTCGCTCGTCTCAGAGCTAGGGTAATACGAATGATGGCTCAACTGCTGGGCCCAAGACCTAGCAGTATGATTGACACTAGCCTCTGAAGATCTAAGACTTTTTCTATCTCTCCCTAGGTGTGGACCTGATCTAAGGTTCATAAGCCCAATTGAATAATCCCAAATTTTCCCAAGTACACTTGCGTTGCTGAGTTCTTTTGTATCAATCACTTTTTCCTTTTTAATTGCTCTTAGGGTGTCACTTCTTGTCCAATTAATTCTCGTCGCAAGGAACACTTCAATTTTTATCGTACTTGAGTGCAGTCGCTCAATTTAAGTTCTTTTCCCTTTAAGTTAGGTTGCTTTGCGATTGTAATCTCCTAACACTTGCACTTGAGTGATTAGAGTTCTTGGACTTGGTAGTTCTTAATGTGTTCCTAATTAATCAAAACCTCTATCCGTACTTAGCCTATGCTACGGATTGACAGAGGGTGTTGAGAAGTTCCAACCTTAAGTTTCTTCTCTTGGTTGCCCTTGTATGCCCAGGAAGCGTGTTCCCAAGCTCGCACTTACTCTTGCTTCGAGTACCCTTTGATGCTCTCAAAGAACCTGAAAAAATCCACAATTAGCTCAAGAATTGAATTCAGTTGACAGACAGATCATTTTCATGCATGTAATTCACAGACCCAATTGTCTTTTGCCTTTATGGAAAACAATCCCAAGGGACCCTCAATTTTCTCCTACCCCGGGATATGGGCAACTTCAAATTTTCCTATCTAATAATCCTGACATTAATTCTACCGTACAAAACAAAAATTCTACCCCCCACGAGCTTTCCGACAAAACAAAAATCACTGCAATTGGATTTCCTATGAGGAAGTTATGTCCACTCAGGGTTTTGGTGCTAAAACAGGATTTAGAACAGGTTAACACGCAAACAGGACTTCTCAAAATACTTTGTGTAATGGCCTCACAATGCAAGGATGAGCCCTAGTGTTTGTCCCACAAATTGACCAAA
>CM035440.1:106594450-106644450 GCA_020310875.1 Ceratopteris richardii | reverse complement strand
CTGGTCGGGGCTATTCCCACGTGCTTTTGAAGTTGTTTTGGATGGTTTATTGTGTCCTGAACCTCCCCGGACCAACCAGACATTTCCAATTTTTGTTTGGGCCTTGCGAGGATTCAAAATCAGCGACCTAAAGCTTCAAGGACCACTTGGATTTCGCTTCCGCCGCTTTACTTTGTAACAGGGACGTGCTCTTGTGATATATTTCTCTTCTTCTTGCATATTTGAGATTTACTTCTATTCATTTTCATACACTCTAGTTAGAAAATGGGGAAAGGATAGAAAACATGGATTCTAAAGGTAAACAGGTAGTTGAAAACACTTCTCCATCTAAAGAGCAACTAGAGGATCCTGATTCTAGAATGGAAGAAGTAGAATTAGGGCAAGAAGTAGAAGGGAACTTAGAAGAGAAAGAGCCTTCACAGGAAGAGTACACTTATGAAGAACTTTTAGATGAATTTGTCACTCGTGACCAATTCATAAATTTGAAAGAGCAAACCCTTAAACTAGAGAAAGATCTTGGTACCATCACATCTCTTATACAATAGCTTAAGTCTCAAATGATCTCACTTGAGACTAGTGTCACTTCTTTCCTAGCTAGGAAGGAAAGAGAGACCCCTCCTATTCCTTTGGAGCTCACTAGGAAAGACACTTGTCTTCCTACAAAGCATAAAGGAGAGAGCTCTAGGGAAGCTTCCCTCCTCAAAGACTTAAAACCACCTACCTTTACGGGGGATGACCGAGACATGAACAAGGATGCAATCTACACTTTTTTACAAAAGTGGCATGATTTGCATCAATTGAAGGGCACCCCACTAGAGTACCGTGTGCTAGAGGCGAGTCTCTCCCTCGGCCCTCATGCTTATAAGTGGTGGATGAGTCTTAAGGAGGCAAACTCTATCCCTACTGACTAGACTTAGTTTGAGGCTCTTTTTATTTAAGTGTTTCATCCTGAGCATAAGGAGGAGAGGAATTGGGATGAGTGGGATAGAATTATACAGAGAGATAGGTCTCTTTTGGTTTATCTATCCCACTATAGAGAGATCATTTTGAAACTTAAGGGCTTAGATGATTTTCAGAAGACTAGAGGGTTTGTTAGGGGCTTAGACAAAGCCATAAAGAGGGAAGTAAGAAGGAATACGCCTAAGATGTTTGAGGAGGCGATCAAATACACAAAGATATATGAGGACCATAACCGTCCTCAGTATACTCATATGGAGACTAATCAGCCCCTCAAGCCTCTTAGTACGACTAAATTTAAAAAGAAGTTATCCACAGATTAGTTTGAGAAGGCCAAAAGGGAGAACCTGTGTTTTAGGTGCCTATCTCCTAGCCATTCAGAGTGGAACTGTCCACTCAAGAAGGGGGAAGAAAAGAAGAAGGTACCAGAGTCTAGTATGGCCCCTGAAAAGGGAAAAAAGGTGGTCCACCTAGTGCAGACCCTTCCTATTCATGGCAGCTCTAGCTGCAAGGGAGTGGAGGTGATGCACGAGGATATAGAGCACACTTGTTGTTTGACCCAGTCATTGTGTTCACCGCAATTTGGACCACATGACCTAGTTAAACTACATGGTAGTGTATACGGGACCAGGGTGCGGGTCATGATAGATGACTCTGCCACTCATAATTTTATAAACTATGCTTTGGTCAAGAAATTAAAGATTCCCCAGCAGCCTAGTGCACATAAATACATTTATATATGATGCAAGGGCAAGATAAAAGAATATGGGATACTATGGTATCCAATTTGGAGGTCAAGTTGCAGGACTATACAGATTATATGGACTTCCAAATTATGAACATGGGGAGGACTAATCTAGTCTTAGGAAGAGAGTGGGTATGGGGGTTGGGAGATACACTTAAACGAAACTATCAAAACAACACACTCGAATTTCAAAAGGATGGAAGTAAAGTTTGTATTTAGGGAGAGAGAGATGTACCTAGTGCACCTCTCATTTCATCACTAGAGTTGTATAGTCTCGGTTATTCTCAGCATGTACACGACATGTTTTTATTGTATAGTCGTGATATGGAGTATTGTACAGACAGCTCATATGATGTATATTTTCATGCTAGCAATGTAAATACGAACAGGACTTTCTACTGTTCTTTTTTGCAAGAGTGTGTGGTTAAAAGTTTTAAAGATCTTATGTTTGAGTACAGAGATGTTTTTCCCACTGAGTTACCTAGAGGGCTACCACCTAAGAGAGGGGACATTGACCATGCCATAGAGATTGTTACTAACACTAACCCTATTTGTAGACCACCTTATAGGCTTAGTGTTTCTTAGCATGAGGTTGAGAAGCAATTGCAGGATTATTTAGATAAGGGCTTCATCAAACCTAGTAACTCACCATGGGCATTGCGAATGCTCCTAGTTAAAAAGAAAGATGGCTCTATGAGATTATGTATAGACTATAGAGCACTTAATAAGTTAACTATCAAAAATAGATTTCCAATGCCTAGGTTGGAATATCTATTTGATCAGTTACATCAAGCTAGGTATTTTACCAAGCTTGATCTTAGATCAGGATATCATCAGATCAGAATTAGGATAGAGGATGTCCCCAAAACTGCATTTAGAACTAGATATGAGCACTATGAGTTTTTGGTGATGCCTTTTGGTCTCACCAATGCTCCGACCACTTTCATGAAACCCATGAATAGTGTTTTACGGCCTTATCTAGGAAACTTTGTGGTAGACTTTCTGGATGACATTCTGATCTATAGTGCATCAAAAGAGAAGCACTTGGAACATTTGAGGAAAGTATTTCAAGTGCTAAGGAAAAATTCACACTTTGCTAAGGAGTCAAAGTGTGAATTCTTCAAGACAGAGGTTAGATACCTTGGGCATATAGTCTCCCAGGATGGAATCCAGATGGATCCTAAAAACGTAAGGGCTATTATGGAATGGCCACATCCAAGAAACCTAGAAGAGCTGCAGATCTTCCTAGGTTTATCAGGTTTCTATCAAAGATTCATTAAGAACTATGCCAAGATTGCTGTCCCGATGACGGAACAGCTTAAAGGGAAAGGGAAAGCCTTTCATTGGGGAGACGAATAGAAGCAAAGTATGGAGAAGTTGAAAGTAGCAATTGCTACAACTCCACTTTTACATATAGCATATCCCAACAAACCATTTGTGGTTGAGACTAACGCGAGTGATTTTGCTAAAGGAGCGGTTTTAGTACAGGATGGTTGACTAGTAGCTTTTGAGAGCAAGAAACTAGAACCGGCTCATAAGAATTACTCCGTCTATGAGAAGGAGTTGTATGCAATAGTCCATGCTTTGAGGAAGTGGCGTCATTATTTATATGGTGCCAAAGTCACGATAGTGTCTGATCAAGAGAGCATTAAGTGGCTCTCTAATCAAACATACCTTAAAGGTCGTAAGGCCCGATGGGTAGATACCCTTTAGGAGTTTGATTATGAGCTTAAGTATAGGAAGGGAAAGTTTAATGTGGTGGCTGATTCACTTAGCCGCATGCCTATGCTCAATGGACTGAGTTTTACTCGGATCACTAGTGAGCTACTTCAGTCCATTAGAGAAAAATGTAGGCTTGATCCTCCATATTCAGAGATTTGGGAAGCCATAGAGAATGGCGATCGTAATATACGGGTTTCCAGTGAGGATGGAGTATCGACGGGTACTCAAGAAGGATTCAAGTGGAAGAATTACAGTGTCCAAGATGGATATCTGTTATATAAAGGAAAGGTGTGTGTCCTTAGAGATTTTGAGATGAGACGGCATATTTTGTATGAGTGTCATGACACACCTAGTGCGGGACACACAATAGTTAACAAGACTTATGATCTTGTTAAGAGGCAATTTTATTGGCCTGGACTTTATAAGGACGTCCTAGAGTATGTGCTTAAGTGCAATAAATGCCAGGCCAACAAAGCTGAGAGGTTGAGGATTGGAGGACTACTCCACCCATTGGATATTCCTAATGGGAAGTGGGAGAGTATCTCCATGGACTTTATAGTCGGATTACCTAAGACATAGAGAGGGCACGAATCAGTCTGGGTAGTTGTGGATAGCTTAGCCAAAATGGCTAGGTTTATTCCGACACGTACTACAGTGAAGACCCCAGAGTTGGCTAGACTTTTTGTGGAGAACCTATACCGGTTATATGGTCTTCCTTTAGACATAGTTTCCAATTGGGATAGGAAGTTTACTAGCCACTTTTGGAGAGCGGTCTTCAAAAGATTGGATACGAAACTTAGCATGAGTACGGCAGAGCATCCTTAGTTGGATGGGCAAACAGAAAGGGTTAACCAAATCCTAGAGGAAATCCTAGAGGATATGCTTCGAGCATATGTGAATGAAAGGCAAACTAATTGGGAAGAGTACTTACCTATAGTAGAGTTTTCATATAATATTGCCAAGCACTCTTCCACTGGACATAGTCCATTTATGCTTATGTATGGGTTTCATCCTAGAGCTCCTTATGCTGTAGGTTTGTAAAATAAAAAACTTCAAGCTGCAAAGAACTTCTTGGAAGAGATGAACGATATGCTTAGACTTGCTAAGGATAGCATTAGGAGAGCTCAAGATAGAGCTAGAGCCTATGCTGACCCTCAAAGCAGAGATATCAACTTTGAGGTGGGAGAGCACGTCTATCTTAGAGTTCCATCTAGGTCTGAAACCATGAAGACGGGACCTTGTCCAAAACTATCTCCTAGGTATTGTGGACCTTTCCAAATACTTCAGAGAATAGGAAAGATGGCTTACAAACTCCAACCCCCAGAAAATAGTCAAATCCATCCAGTTTTTCATGATAGCCGGCTTAAGAAAAGGCTGGGTGAATCTGACAACCTCATTCTAGATAGTGAGGTAGTAGAGCCTATCTCTATTCGATCTATTCCACATGAGCCTGAAAGCATACTATGCACTTGAGATAAACAGACGAGAATTCACTTGTATAAAGAGTGTCTAGTAAAGTGGAAAGATAGTTCAAAAGATAGTGCCACATGGGAGCGGGTCAACACCCTTAAGAGATGATTTCCCAACTTTAGACTACCTTCCCAAGAGTCTTCCTAAGGGGAAGGATATGGGAAAACAACACGGAGACAGAACCATGTATTTTTATGCATGGGGATCTAGTGGGAGTACTCCTCCATTGATTATCTCTTTCTATTAGACCTTCAAGTACCATTTTTGAGGAAAAAAATGGAGTTAAGGGGAAGGAAATGTTATATATGGAGTCAATAAAATGGAGGAGGTGTGAACCACCTCTTAGATCCATTTAGATGGATTTACACATGAGTGCCATGTGGCACCCATGTGTAGCTCATAGGACTCATTCAATAAATTAAGAGAGATTCAAATGGAGGATGTAAGCGGCGCGGCTTAGAGAATCTGGATCTCCATGCGTTTGAGTATTGGATAGCGAGCGACCTCAGGAATCATGGTTGAACAAGACAAAATTGGAGGCTATCACATGGAGACTTTATTACAACCCAGGTCCCAAAAAGTCATCTCTTTCCACCACTTTCTCTCCCTAGCACACCATTACAACTCCTGCCTCTTCATTTCTTTCTCTATGCATCTTCTTCATTGAATTCCTATTGTCACTTCCATAGCCTGAACTCTAATGGAGAAATCTAAATCTCATAGACGTCCAAAGGATGAGGTTATTGCATTAAAATGTCACAATATCAAGGCTATAGAAGGAATTTAGTTAGGACATGAGTTTTGCAAAGGTGCATGGGTGTACATGCAACCCTCTCGTCTTGGTCCTCATCATGTAAGAGATCATGGAAACTTGGATCTTCATTGGAAAGGGAAGTTATTTGGCTTGAAAAAACTCAAAAATGGTGAAACTGTTGCCATTGTACAACATGTTTTCACAATGTCAAGCATAAAATTGGGAAACTCAAACAAAATGAGATATCCTATCAACTGTAAGTATTAATCATTGAATTTTGTTCAAATTTCTTAATATACCTTGTTAAGTTGTGTAGTTTTTTGTTCCTGACATATTTCCTTCTACCTTGGTGGAAGAAGAACCACTTCATAGTCTTACAAGTACTTTCCAAGCATTGCATGTAGATGTTGTGTCAATTGTCTTTCCACAAGCCCATCCTACTTAGCTATTGCATGAGAGAGTTTTCTTTTACACACATAAATATGTTGTACCCTCTTCATCAAATGATTTTGGCAGGTTAGAGATGATTAAGTCAGATTCTCTTTTAAAGCTTGAGTGGCCACAACCTGATATATGGACACTAACATCTTTGAAGCATCACATGGTGATGGACATACACAACTCTTTGAAATTTGCAAGAGCTGCAAGATATGTAGGATTACATTGGTGTGTTCCTAGTTGGAGTTAGACGATTGCAAAAGCACGCGAACAACACAAGGAAGAAGAAGAAGCTTGGAGCACAACACACAATACTGAATGTATTACTAGAGAATGTACAAGGATAAGTAGCCCATTAGGGAAATAAGCATATATACAAGCTGGGGGAAAAACACCTCCTTAAGAGGGAAAAAAGTGCCGTGGCAGTCCTAGTGTGTTCAGACACATCACTACCTAAATATATCAACAAATCCCCCCTGGGAGTGATGCGGTGAACAAGGAGTTAGCACTAATGTATAAGGAAGTGCCAACTATGTGGAAATCACTCCACAAAAGGAAGCAAGCCCAAAGCTTTGCGAAAAGCTTCAAACTTCTCCCTAGGCAGAACTTTCATGAAAAGGTCTGTAATGTTCTTCAGCGTGGGCACATATGCCAAGCTGATCTCCCCAGCAGAGAACCTCTTCCTGACATAGTGATAATGCACCTCAATGTGCTTAGTGCGAGCATGGAACACAGGGTTCCTTGCAACTGCCAATGCGCTCCGACGGTCAGTGAAGATGGTGGTGGCAGAAGTCTGACCAACACCCAAATCAGCCACAAGGCATCTGAGCCTCACACACTCAACACTCACTTTGAAAGGTGCCCTATACTCAGTAGGCTGCTTCTTGCTCAACCAAGATATACATGAGCCACCAAGCATGAAGCAAAAGCCACTAGTGGACACACGAGTGTCATAGCAACTAGCCCAATTAGAGTAAAAAAAAGCATGCAAATCTGGCGGTAGTGATCCCCCCTTGGGATAAAACAACCCAAGTAGCTGAGTACCACTCAAATAGCGAAATATGCGCTTAACTGCCTGCCAATGCTTGACTCCTGAGCAATGCATAAACCTGCTCATTTGCGAGATAGCAAACTGAATATCTGGCTGAGTAATGCATAAGTAAATCAAGCATCCAACAGCCTACTGATAGAGAACATCATCAAATGCATCTCCAGCATTATGAAGACTCAATCGTAAACCTATCTCCATAGGAGTGGCAATAGGCTTACAGTCTTCAAGGCCAAAACACTACAATAATGTGTTAATATATTTCGTTTGACACGAAGCCATTCCACCATCAACTTGCATGAATTGAATGCCCAAATAGTGATGCAAATGCCCCAAATCAGAGATCTCAACTGAGGCATGCAAGTCAGCCTCAAAATTAGCAATATGCTTCTCAATAGGACTAGTGAGCAGCACGTGGTCAACATAGACAACAATGATCAGAAGCACATCATTAGCATGCTTAACATATAAGGTGATTTTAGTTGAAGTGTTCTCAAAACCATGTGCAATCGTATAGGCATGTATCTTCTCATACCAAGCACGTGGTGCTTGCTTTAAACCATATAATGCCTTCTTTAACCTGCACACCTGGTTTTTCATGCCCTTTCTGCACAAAGTCACGGGGATGAAAAACATACACTTCTTCATGCAAGTCACCATTCAGAAATGCTGTTTTAATGTCCAACTAATGTACATTCCAACCATGATGAGCTGCAAGTGCACAGATACTCCGAACAGTAGTCATAGGTCATATAGATGCAAAGGTCTCATCAAAATCAATGCCTCTTTCCTGTGCATAACCATTTGCAACAAGCCTAGCCTTATACTGTCAACTGTACCATCCGGTTTACACTTCAGCTTGTATACCCACTTAGTGCCAATGGCCTTCTTGCCTGGAGGCAAGTCACATAAAGACCAATTACCATTCTTCATTATAGCCATCATATTCAGATTGCATAGAAGCCATCCAATTTTCTGAATTATGTGCTTCATGAAACGAAACAGCCTCATTCTCATCACAGAGACTAGATGCAACCATAACATAGAAATCTGATGCAAAAGAGGCACTATGAGAGCCTGAACAAGTACGATATGACAGAGGTGCATCTAATTTGCTATCACGCAAAGTCTGCACTAGCCATTTTGGCATAGTTTTTGCCTCCTCAATACCAGCTCTCTCATCAACTAGTGCATCATGTAAACCTGCATCAAAAATGGAATGATCTGCATCATCACATGAAACTTGCAAAGGTTGAGAAGTTGCCTCATTGGGACCAACACTAGACTGCCTGCTTTTAAAAAGAGGCAGCAAAGTATCATAGATGTCTTTGGAGTTATCAAATGTCTCCTTAGTACATGAAAGCAATGGCTGAATAGCATCTTCCACAAAAACAACATCACGGTGTCGGTGCGAAAACGATGGCTAGTGGATCAGGCCAACCACCAAAAATATGGCGCACGCGGGGTGCTTAGAGCAAGCTCGGGTAAAAAGAAAAGAGACTCAAAGGTATAGTTTAGTTCAACTGAAAAGAAAATATTTTCAAATCCTGCTTTGGAAGAGATAAATTTATCACACAATTTCAAACGTTGGTTACACAAAACAAATGCTCATTTTTCATCTTTTGGCTTCATCGCAATAGAAACTTAATCACTTTAATCATTTTCCTAAATCATATCACTCCATGAGGATTGTCCTTCAGATCTATTTGTGCACAATCTCGTAAAGTTCATATGATAATTCATATGCATCTTTCCAAAGACATGAGTAATTCCATTTTTTTTATATAGTGAGGTAGTTTCAGCACTCCAGAGGAAAATATGTTCCTGAGATGATGATTTGCCAAAAAGAATTGAATAGCTCCCTCTTTACCTTCAACATGCATCAAAATCCTCAATTGTCAATGTCCATGGTCTCGGAACATCATTCAAATGTGTTAGAGGAAGTTTGCATCATAATTAAATGACAATCATGGTCCTATATATTCGTAGTACCAAAAGTAGAAAAAACAATGGCTGTTTTAATATACAAGATTTGCATAAGCTTAGGCATCAACACGATGATGCTTAAGCATTTTCCAAATCAATCAGTGTTGAAGTATTTCAATAATGATCGAACAAAAGTATTTGTGCTAAATCATGTTCTCAAAATTCTTCTTTCCCAACTTGAAGGGCGTCGGAGATCGTTAAACATTTTGACATGAAAGTAGTCATTAAAAATCATTAAACTATGAGCACATGTCTTTTGCGCCACACATTCTTAAATGACGCCTATTTATTTATTTATTTTATTTCGCTATTAACCTGATTTGTCGGATTCAATAACAAGGAAAACATATCAAACTTTGTACTGCGCTGCAAGCAGAGACAATTCGAAGTCTTAACGCAGGACTAAAATTGTTTATTGATTCGCAATGCACATAATGTTTACATCATGAAATGTGTCATATCTGAATCGCTATGAGCGTTAACATGAACTGATATAACAAACTAAAAATTATCGGTTGTACATTTCAGTCAATACATAAAAACTTTGATGAATTTCTTATTCTTAAACATGCTATGCCACATGAGAAAAAGACGAAGCCAGCAATTGAATATTTGCAAGGAAGGGCATGACCAATACATATGTACTCATAACAAACAATCATTTCGCATTCACGGTGGTCTCGATAATCATCGAACTACATCAATCAAAACTAAGACCCTTCTGCATTAATATAAATCTTGCACATTATAGAATCAAAATGGGGAAAACTTATATTTCTTATGATTTCTTAAACCTTAAAAGATTCTTTTTGGAAATCTTACAGATCCTTCATAATCAATAATTAGCTAAGAGAACATGGCTAAAATGAACAATAGCTCTCATCAACAACTGGTAGTATCTAAAAAAATCCTTCGAAGAGGTGTGCATGCAGTATGGTTCAACTAAATAAACAAGTGTAATTTCACAGTACTAAAGTGAATATGCCCTTGTATTTTTGCTATGCGGATAAACTAAGAACCGGTAAGTTCTTTTCATTCCATCAAGCCAACACAACTCATTGACAAAAGGTAAGCGTTGAGATTATCATACCTGATTAATAAATAGAGACATTGCTACGTTAAATTGCCTGAGTAATACACTTTTTAATCTGTTCTCATAAGAGAAATCATCCTTCAATAGATATAGAGAGCAGCAGATAGAAGTCGAATTTCTCAGAGAACATTATAGTTGCCTAATCATTTCCCTCAGCTCATGCGAAAATACCGCTAACTTCTCCTTCCTGGACAACAACTATTCATATGCATGATTAAATGACGAAGATAGATCAAAGCAAACCTTTTTCATGAACTGCTAATCTGCTCATTTTGATAATAATTCATAAGTTCTCATGATCAGCATCGCCTTATTCCATTGACTACTAATGCGTTCTGCTTCACACGATGCTTCACACCTAAGTCTTCCTCACAATATGTAATTTCCATGAATCTGTTTCTAGACAAAGGGAAAAAACACTGCAAACATCTACTTGGACGATAATATTCTGCTATTTCTCTCACTCACGAACAGATGATATAACTGAAGATGCATGCTAATGAACGAAAGTAACGCATCGACAGAAGGTGTCCATCCCTCCCCCTATTGGAAGCTTGAGTGCAAGTTGTGCACAAGTGCAAGCTCTTCGAGAAGGTGGACGTCAAGTGTAGAGACGCTCGATGATAGCAAGAACCTTGGGTATTTTGTAACTCTGTTGATGATGCACTCTTTGCGATTTTGCACAAAGAGAATTTGGATTGTACTGTACATCATCATTGTACTTTTCTCCTTATAATTAATCTACAAAATCTTTCGGTGTCTGTATCTTTCTTCTTATCTTTCTCCCTTCTTGTACAAACACTGAAGTCCCTTTGTGCACAAGAATCTCCCAACAAATTTTGGCACGCCCGATGGGACCACAAGGAGGCTTTAGCATAGGAGAAGAAATTTGCAAAGTGTGGAAGAGTGCAAGGGTACCGAGAGTAATATATTGGCTTAAGAGGTAATGTTTCTTCCATTGGAATTATCTTAATCTAAGAGGAGCATGAGCAGTGCATGACTGCAACCCAGTCCCAAAGGTTGAGGGTCCCTTGCAAAGCAACAAGAAGAAAGGTTATTCGAAGATCAACCAGTCCATTATCATCGACATCATCAGTAAAGAATATGGCAATCCAGGTAGATTTGGAAACATTACTTTCTAGATTTAATATCGAATTTCCATCCTTCAGAGGATTAGCACAAGAAGACCCAGATGAGCAGAGTAGGAGACTCTTAGCCTTGTGTAATACAAGGGGTCTAATGGGAAGAGAAGAAGCATTTTTTATTATTTTCCCTACAACATTAGAAGGACTAGTAGACAAATGGTTTAGTCAGTTTGCCGACAACCATTTCACCTCATGGGACTTGATGAAGGAAGCATTTAGGACACAGTTTGAACAAGGGAACACAACTAAAAGCATTATTGAAGAATTAGAGAACTTAAGACTAGGTCATGGGGAGACCTTCCCAGAATTTGTTAACAGAGCCAAGTCATTAATGGCCAAACTGCCAGACCCTCCCCATGATTTTTTTATCAAGAAGTGGTTGGCTAAACCACTTCCCATATCAACACAATGTAAAATAAAGGAGTTAGTTTTACCGATAGCAACAATAGAAGAATTTATCAATACAGCTACAAGATTGGAGCAAATTAGATAGTAGTATGGGGCAAGCTCTTCCAATTTATCATATCCTCTAGAAATTGAAGACCGAGTAATTCAGCTAAGGAAAGCGCTTGAGATCTTAAAAAGGAATAAGCCCCACAAAGAGTATGAGAGTGTTGTAACTAAGTTGAGGCGAGAAATTGAAGCATTGAAGCTACAAAAGAAAGAGGAAGCACAAGTAGAGGAGCTGGCTCAACTTCGACAGGAGTTGCAAGAACTCAAGGGAGGTCGCATCAAAACTGGACTATGGTGTACCATGTGCAGCAAGCAAGGTCATGTGGTAAGTGAGTGTTCACTTTTAAGTGTAACTTGTGAGCTATGCAGGAAAGATGGTCACGAGGCCCATGAATGTCAGTCAAGAGGAATGCCTACAACAACATGTTGGACACAAGGAGGAACCCTACCACCAACCAATGTAATGGCAATCAAGATGATAACCCTCATGCATCTCAAGATATTTGTGACCTTGAGTGTACTCAAAAGCAATAGTTTTGATCTAAAATAACTTGTAACCAACCCAAATCCATCATCCTATTTCACAAAATAAAATACTCATATTAGAATGTAGCCTCTTTATCCCATTGTCCCATAAGTCCTTGGTTTGTCATCCATAAGTTTGGTCTAAGTTCTATTTGAAGAGCATATCAAGCACTAGTGAAAACTCTAGTATTGTTGCTTCCCTTTAGTTTTCCATATGAATGCAAAAGCATTCCTTCTTGAGATTCAAAAATCCATAATTATTAATCCTCATAATTGATGCTCTCTCATCATCCTCTCTCATAGTAGATCATGGGTCATGGCAACATCCCCTTAGATGAGTTGGATGAGTTTGCCACATGGCATTCTTACATTCATTTTCTACTGGAAGTCTCACTTAAGCAAAACTTCTTTGAGTCTCATGAGTAGAGAATTTATCTTCCACCAGATACCCATGGAGGATTGAAATTTCACCTTCAATCCATATGGCAAGTGCATCAACAAACTGAGTGATCAAAATATTCACAAATAGTGCATTATTGATATTACCTTTTCATGTTTACTAGAATACTAATAATGGTACATATTTATCTCATACATCATGGTGTCATTTACTTAATTGAAAGTGCACACTTAATATAGTGAGGGTGTGCATAGAGGCTATTTGTGCTATACATATTAGTTGTGAAGAGATGGATAGGTATGTGTTGAAGATGAAGAGGTGTTGCAAAATCTTTGCTCTACACCAGCCAAATGAACTCCAGGAGTAGATGGTGGGACCTTTTAGCTTGCCAATGGATGTATTAGACACCCTATGTACCTTGGAAGATCACTCTCAAAAAGATAGATCAAAACAGATAAGTTGGAGTTAGCTCAGAGGTGAAAACTTGCTATTCTTGGTTGATACACCTGTCCAGTGTTTTACATAATTCTCTGAGCACAGCAGCAATTAGATTAATTCCTCTTGGGGAAGGCTAGGTAGCTTAAAGAGCTAACTTTAGAGAGTAATCTCATCAAAAATAACAAACCACACACTGAGAATGACTTTTAACAAGTGATGACATCATCCCGATTTTCACGGGCTGCTACAGAAATAGACCAGTGAGTAGAAAACTTAACATAACGCAAGATGTAAGAATCCAATGATCATGAAAATTTGTATGCTTATACTAGACAGTAAGGTGAATCCAACAAGCTTAAAATCACTGAATTGGGATGAGTAAACACTGAGAAATGAATCTGACAAGATGACTGAAAAAGTCGGGTACCTGACAGAGAAGTGAAGATGAACATACCCTGTTGACTTCAAATGTACATAACTGAAGATTCCAACATCCAAATGACATGAAAATTTGTGAGCATATAGTAGACTTATAGAGCTAACTTTACCAAGTTAAATCACTGAAAATGATGAACCAAGTGCAGAGAAACAATCTCTGCAAGCTGACTGAGAAAAACTGAAGTAATGGCAGTGAGTAGTACACATCACAAGAACATGGAAAGATGACCTCAAATAATCATGAAAATGAAAGTATATTGCTTGTACAATACAATGACTTACTGATACATATGTGTGCCTTGTAATCACACCTTGATATGGCATAAAGCTCAGCTCTTGGAGGTCTTCACATAGGTCTCTCTAACCACGACTAAAACTGCCATCTATTTATAGTTGAGTTTGGGAGGCTAACTTCCCTCAATCACTCTCCAATCAATCAATGATTGATTTGATTCTCTACCTACCACAAATCACGAATTCGTGGCTCCTCTTTCCATTCTTGATCATGTGGGCTCAACCACTTAAGATTCTCTTACTTTTACATTAAGTAAACTCTTCAAAAGTTACAAGAGGTAGTTCACAAGTGAACTTTACATAGTCTTCATTTTGAAGCTTCTTTAATGACTTTGTGAGACTCAAGCCAATACTTAGGCTTGTCATAGACTTGCTCCAACAGCTCCCCCTCAAGCCAAGTATGCTTGAGGTCTTCAATCTTCCAAGATTACCTGCAAACCAATCATAGCCTTGAATTTGCAAAGCTTTGTACCATCCAATGCTTTGGTTAGAATATCTGCACATTGTTGATGAGTGGACACATATGATATTTGAATCTCTTTGCTTAGAACGTTTTCTCGTACATAGTGATAATGAACTTCAATATGTTTAGTCCTTGCATGAAAAATAGGATTAGCAGCCAAATGAATAGAACTCATATTGTCACCAAAAATAGTTGGAGTTCCAAACTCCAATCCAAGATCTTTGAACAATGTCTTCATCCACATAGCTTCCTGTGTAGCTATGGCAAGACCTCTATATTCAGCTTCAGTAGAAGAGAGAGCAACTGTGGGTTGCTTCTTGGATGACCATGAAATAAGCTTTGAACCTGCAAAGGTAAGATAACCTGAAGTGCTCCTTCTATCTTCCTTGGAGCCAGCCCAATCTGCATCAGAAAATAGCTTCAAACCTAAATCAGATACATAAGGATAGTAAAGTCCTTCATTTATGGTTCCTTTGAGATATTTGAGTATCCTTTTGGCAGCATCCATATGTGGT
Organism: Ceratopteris richardii; assembly: GCA_020310875.1. NCBI lineage: Eukaryota > Viridiplantae > Streptophyta > Polypodiopsida > Polypodiales > Pteridaceae > Ceratopteris > Ceratopteris richardii. The sequence continues at coordinate 106,629,566 of CM035440.1, read as the reverse complement.
TTCCTTGGTGTGTGCATAAATTGGCTTAGCACACTCACACTGTAACATATATCTACTCTTGTCAATGTGGCATAGTTGAGACTACCCGCTAGACTTTGATATGATGTGATGTCCTCTATGAGTTCACCTTCATGTGAGCTCAATTTGTGATTAACCTCCATTGGAGTACCTGCAATCTTACAATCTTGCATCTTGAATTTTGCCAACATGTCCTTAATGTACTTTCTTTGAGTGAGAAACAAACCATGATCTTTGTAGACAACTTCCAAACCTAGGAAGTAGGTAAGTGAACCCAAATCACTTATCTTGAACTCTTCTCTCATCTGATCTTTGATCTTCTTCATACCATCTGCATCATTTCCTGTCAATATAATATCATCTACATATACACATAGGTAGATGACCTCGGAATTACTCTTTTTAATAAAGAGTGAAGGATCTGCTTTGCTTGGTTGAAAGCCTTTGTCCTGCAAGAATGAAACAAGCCTGAAATTCCAAGCTCTTGGAGCTTGCTTGAGACCATACAATGCTTTGTTAAGTTTACACACATAATCAGGATAAACTTGACTCTCAAAACCAGGTGGTTGTGCCATATATACCTCTTCTGTTATCCAACCATTCAAGAATGCATTCTTCACATCTAGTTGAAGTATCTTCCAATTCTTGGAAGAGGCAATACTAAGCAAAACCCTAATAGTAGGCATCTTTGCCACAGGAGAGAATGTCTCCTCATAATCAATTCCCTGAGTTTGTGCAAAGCCTTTTGCTACAAGCCTTGCCTTATACCTGTTAATGGAACCATCAGAATTCTTCTTGAGTTTATAGACCCATCTTGAGCCTATTACCTTCATGGATGAAGTCTTGGGCACCAAATCCCAAGTGTTGTTTTCCTCGAGTGCTTCAATCTCTTCCTTCATTGCATGCTTCCATTCTGTTTTTGCTTTGGCCTCTTCAAATGATGATGGCTCCTCTTGGTTTATGTCCTGTGCTATGTAGATAGAATGTTTAGTTACTAATGAGGTGTCAAACCCATACCTTTCTGGTTTTTTCTTTTCCCTCATAGATCTTCTTAGGCCATGATGTGATGATTCTGCCTCATGTCCAAGTTCCTGCAATTTTGCTTTACCTTTAGACTTCCATGCTTTGATCTTTTCCATCTGACATTCTTCATCATCCTCTGAGGTGTCTTGTTCTTCAATCTTTGATTGTTCTCTACCAAGCTTTGGAAAATCTTCTTCAAGATCATATGGTAAATTGACCTTCCTGCATGAATCTTCATACCATGAATTGTTCTCATCAAAAACTACATCTCTGCTTACCAAGAATCCTTTGTTGGTAGGGTTGTATAACCTGTAGCCCTTTTGATTGTTGTCATATCCAATAAATACACACCTTTCTGCTTTTGGATCCATCTTGCCTCTAACCTGTGAAGGAACATGAGCAAAAGCAATACATCCAAAAATTTTACAATGATCTAAACTTGGTCTTCTTCCATTCCAAGCCTCATATGGAGTCATCCCATCAAGGGATTTTGAAGGCAACCTGTTAATCAAGTAAGTGGTTGTAGATACAGCCTCAGCCCATAAGTAATTAGGTAAATGCTTTTCATTTAACATAGACCTTGCAGCTTCAACAATTGTCCTATTCCTCCTTTCTGCCACTCCATTTTGCTCAGGAGTGTACCTTGTAGTTACCTCTCTTTTGATTCCTCTTTCTTGAAGAAAAGAATCAAAATCATGGGAGAAGTATTCTCCCCCTCCATCTGACCTTAGCCTTTTTAGTGATTTACCTGTTTGATTCTCCACAAGAGCCAAATATCTTTTGAAACATGAAAAAACTTCATCTTTGTGTTTCATAAAGAATAGGATAGTCCATCTGCTGCAATCATCAATAAAGGAAACATAATACCTTGATCCAGATATTGAAGCTTCCTTGCTAGGTCCCCATACATCTGTATGAACCAACTCCAAGAGATCTCCATGCATATAACCTTTCTTCATGAATGGTAACCTGTGAGACTTTCCAAATTGACATGCACTACACTTATAAATCATATGTTGTTTTGACAAGTTAGGGAGTCCAAGTACACTTTGGTCCCTGCAAATTTGCTTTAATGACCTTTCACCAATATGTGCTAACCTTTTGTGCCATACTTCCAATTCTGTGAGTGTCTGACTACCATAATTAAAGAGAGCAATGTTTCTAGTGTCCTGTAATTCAAATGTGAACAATCTACCTGTCTTTTCACCTTTTGCAATTCTTCTGAATCCTTGACTTGGATCTTCAACAAATGCTCCTGCCTTTGTGAACCTGACTTGCAACCCTTTCTCTACTATCTGCCCAACACTTATCAAATTCTTTGTAATGGTAGGGACATAGAGTACCTTACTGAGTAGGTTGATGTTTCCATCAGGTGCTTTGACCTTGCCTATTTTCTCCACAGGATGTTTTGTATCATCTCCTGTTTGTACCTCATGCTTATTCCTTGGATCTTCTAAATCTGATAGGAGTGCCACATTTCCTGCCACATGATTTGAACAACCTGAATCTATGTAGAAAACATGCTCATCAGATTTACCTTGTGGCATAGCCATGTTCATGATCAATAATGAATCCTCTTTGTTTGAGTCTTCTGTGTAGTTATTGTAGTCTCTCCTTCATTTGTAGCCTCCTTGATAGTTTGAATGATTGTAATTGTTGTAGTTGCCATGGTAGTTGTTGAACCTTCCTCTTGAGTAGCCATAACTTCCTCTATTGTATCCTCTGCCTCTTTGATTCCTGGAATTCCTAAAGCAATTTTCAGTTGTATGATTAGTTAATCCACAAATAGAACATGAGTTGGAGTCTTGGGATCTCCCCCTGCCTTGTCTACCTCCTCTTCCTCTACCTCTGCCATGTCTTCCTCTACCTGCATAGTTAGCTTGATATGTACCTGCTTCATCATCCACTTTCTTTGCCTTTCCTTTGTTATCTTTAGACTTGCTTTTATCCGTGTATAAAGCTGAAGATTGATTACCTTTAGAGCTTTCTCCATTTTTGATAAGCTTTGCCTCTTGAGTAAGTAATTGTCCAATGAGTGTGTTGAAATCAGGTACATGCATGTCCATGTACAAATTCATAGCTGTGGTGAATGCTTCCCACTTGTCATCTGCCTTCAAGCCATTGATGACGTGCCTTACAATTTGCTCTTCATCTATTACCTCTCCAATGCTTCCCAACTGATCTGCTATGTCCTTGAGCTTTGTGACAAAATCAGTCACATTTTGTTTGGGAGCCTTCTTGAGAGTTGTGAAATCCAGCCATAGTTGATGCTTCCTAGCTTTAGTACTTGAAGCAAAGAAAGCTTCAAGTGCATCCCACACTTCCTGAGATGTCTTGCAACTTCTAATGTGAGGCAACAAAAAATCTGAGATAGAGTTGAGGAGATAAGACCTTGCAAGTGCATCCTTGGAGCACCATGTGCTCAATCTTTCTTGCTCTTCTTGTGTTGGTTGACTTTTGTTCCTGAAACTTGGCATAACTTCATCTCCAGCCACATAACCATATAAACTTCTACCTTGGAGATAAGCTTCCATCCTTAATGACCAAGCTGAGTAGTTACCTCTGTCCAATTTGTCAATTGATGAAGGAAATCCATCTGCCATGTTGTCCAACCTTGCTCTGATACCACTGTGAAGAGATGGATAGGTATGTGTTGAAGATGAAGAGGTGTTGCAAAATCTTTGCTCTACACCAGCCAAATGAACTCCAGGAGTAGATGGTGGGCCCTTTTAGCTTGCCAATGGATGTATTAGACACCCTATGTACCTTGGAAGATCACTCTCAAAAAGATAGATCAAAACAGATAAGTTGGAGTTAGCTCAGAGGTGAAAACTTGCTATTCTTGGTTGATACACCTGTCGAGTGTTTTACATAATTCTCTGAGCACAGCAGCAATTAGATTAATTCCTCTTGGGGAAGGCTAGGTAGCTTAACGATCTAACTTTAGAGAGTAATCTCATCAAAAATAACAAACCACACACTGAGAATGACTTTTAACAAGTGATGACATCATCCCGATTTTCACGGGCTGCTACAGAAATAGACCAGTGAGTAGAAAAGTTAACATAACTCAAGATGTAAGAATTCAATGATCATGAAAATTTGTATGCTTATGCTAGACAGTAAGCTGAATCCAACAAGCTTAAAATCACTGAATTTGGATGAGTAAACACTGAGAAATGACTCTTATAAGATGACTGAAAAAGTCGGGTACCTGACAGAGAAGTGAAGATGAACATACCCTGTTGACTTCAAATGTACATAACTGAAGATTCCAACATCCAAATGACATGAAAATTTGTGAGCATATAGTAGACTTATAGAGCTAACTTTACCAAGTTAAATCACTGAAAATGATGAACCAAGTGCAGAGAAACAATCTCTGCAAGCTGACTGAGAAAAAATGAAGTAATGGCAGTGAGTAGTACACATCACAAGAACATGGAAAGATGACCTCAAATAATCATGAAAATGAAAGTATATTGCTTGTACAATACAATGACTTACTGATACATATGTGTGCCTTGTAATCACACCTTGATATGGCATAAAGCTCAGCTCTTGGAGGTCTTCACATAGGTCTCTCTAACCACGACTAAAACTGCCATCTATTTATAGTTGAGTTTGGGAGGCTAACTTCCCTCAATCACTCTCCAATCAATCAATGATTGATTTGATTCTCTACCTACCACAAATCACGAATTCGTGGCTCCTCTTTCCATTCTTGATCATGTGGGCTCAACCACTTAAGATTCTCTTACTTTTACATTAAGTAAACTCTTCAAAAGTTACAAGAGGTAGTTCACAAGTGAACTTTACATAGTCTTCATTTTGAAGCTTCTTTAATAACTTTGTGAGACTCAAGCCAATACTTAGGCTTGTCATAGACTTGCTCCAACATTAGTACCATATTAAAGGTGCACCAAAGCTTGATTGGGAGTGCATAGTTGCATTAGTGCCACTCAATACACTTTGGGGAGAGGAATTTTCAAAGGTCAATTTAACAGTAGGACTATCGATACCATTGAGGATGCATGTTTCTAAGAGATCATAAAAGAAAAATACATAAACTAGATTGGAGGTGCAAGAAAAATTACGTTTCTATATCCAAGGTGCTTCTTAGATTTCCTAACTTCACATAAGCTCTAACTCTATTGATAGAAGATATCCACTAATCTCGTAGAAGGTTCATTCAAGTGGGAAAGAAAGGAAGGGTTTGGGGGGAAAGCCCTTTGAGAGATATTATGTATATGGGGACTATAGGATATATAATATCATCTAGAATCAATGAAATCCTAAAAACACAAGAAAGCATAAAATGTAGGTCTCTCCCAAATAGCCTCTTACATTATTTTTATATAATTTTCAAGGGCTACTTTGATAGGTCACACCATTTTGGGTGAGGAAAAAGAAGAGGGATTTTCTATACTAGATTGGTGTGAAAAATAATGCATAAATGTAGTATGGTGTATGAACTTCCATCTGAGTCATCAAATCCCAAGAGATGTAAACTAGGCAGAATTTATAAGCTCTCCAAAGGACCCCTTCCATTATCTTCTCAGAAAAATTTCAACACCTAAATTTAATTAATTCCCATTTTGGGGGAGGGAAAACGAGGTATTTTAGGCATGGATTCATCATGAGAACCATGTATATTGAGAGTATGCCATATGAAATTCGCTATGCAATCGTTAGATGCATGAAATGGATGAGTTAAAGAGGTATTCTGCGTTCTCAAAAACCCCCTTTCCACCCATTTTTTACTAAATTTCCAGAGTAAATTCTAGCAAATCTCTGGCCTTGGGAGTAAGAGAAAGATAGCTTAAGATGATTCTCATGGAACAAATGATAATAAAATGAAGTACGGTATATCTATTATCATACAAAATTAGGAATATAAATAAAATGCATTCTAGAAAAGCATTAGAAGCTTGCTAAATCCTCCCATTTACCATTTTTGCAAGAAGATAAAAATCTTTGTTTATGCCTCTTTTTGGGAGAAACAAAGCAAATGAGAAGAGAGGATTTGGAAATGTGAAAATATATTGAAGTATCTTCTTATAAAACTCTCTCATGCTATGAAGCAAAATTGAGGATTTACATGTTGGAAGAATGTCTTTTGGCACTTCAAAAATCACATTTCCCTCTATTTTCCAACACCTCAACTTGTTGACTAGTTTGGCATGTCATAATTGTGGAGGCCATATCTTGGTCTAGGAAAATCCAAATTGGACATGCTATGGCTAATGTTAAAGATAAAAAGATCCATCTTTATATTATAAAAAAAAACCTTGGAAATTATGTATTTTTTGAGCTCTATATAGGTAGCCAAAATTTGATAGTTTTGGGAAACTACCTTTTGAAAGCGATATCTTGCAAACCGGGAAGGGGTTTGAAGTTTTTTAGTTTTCAAGCTATGTCATATTTTATTATCATTTTAAGGTTTTAAAACAGTTTTTGGAGGTCTTGAAATTGATTATATATGCATTTTTGGGTGAATTTGTATCAAGTTTTGTAATCATTTGACCATGTTTGATGTTTTCCAAAGTGTTCCAACACCATCCGATAGTTAAGAAATATTATTAGGGTCTAGACTGAAAAATTACAAAGGTCTTGAAGATGTTCAAAAATCTTAGATAAGGGATTTCAATAGATAATCATTGTGGATAAATAAGATAGCTTTTCTAAGCAGAAGTAGATACACTATCACGATTAGAAATGTGCACAAGAAATCCTATAGGTTTTAGGAAGTTCTATAAAGGATAATTGGAGATACATATATGATCATTGACGGAGAGGGTTAATCTCCAAAAGAACAAGCTACTCTTGAAGTTAGAGCACCTCTATATCAAGAGTAACTCAAAACCTTCACCAATTTGGAGGATTAATGATCAATTATAAAGATTTTGGATAAACTGTGAAGAAGATGATTCTACAGAAAGTCTACTACACATATCTCTCTCATTGACTTATCAAATGTGTTAATTTTTTTATAAAACTTTGCACACGGTGTCCCCTATAGTTTGCGCACCTTCTCCAAGATAAATCATTTCAAAAGGCTCAGTAGATCTTAGGAAATGAACTTAACAAGTCACCTATGTCTAAAACAGTTCTTCTGAGAAGTCGATTCAGACACCTGTAACTTCTGACACTTGGTTCTCTGAATCTAGAACCTGTTTATGTAAATGATTTTAGCCATAAGTAGCTTACCTTCCAACTTAAAGATTGAGTGTTTTCTTGCTCAAAACTTTACATTGTTGAAGGAGAACTGACCAAAACATTAACATCAAATTTTGCACCTATTTCAAAAAACAGTGAACACTTCTTCACATATGAATGTTCCTACTCATAATTCTCACAGCCTGTTTACAATTAGACTCTCAAACTTTAACCATAGACTCATTAAATATGGAATTATACATCTACAAAAGCTTTCTTGAAATGATCAAGCACAGAAAGAGAATACACAGAAACATCGGGCGTAATTTTTCTTCATTACTAGAGAACTTTTACATCTGGATGAGAGAGCTAATCTTCACACTTCTCAAGAGTCTAATCACTTCTAATTCTTCTGAATTCTTGTATTCTACACTCTCTCATATTTGCCCTGACATTTTTCCGTGTATATATAGGCAAATATTTACAAAGTCTTGACTATACAAAAGTATAAGTGAACCATCTCTCAATTAATGTACATATGTGTACACATCTTCATCTTCTGAACATGCACTTCCTTCATGCTTCATAACTTGAATTTTTCTACAGTCTTTGACTTCCAATCCTTCATGAAAACTTCAATTGTTGATTGCCCTGCATCAAGAGCTCCCCCTCAATCATCAATTGAGGTTTTTTCTATCTTCTTTATGCCCGCCATGTCTTTGAACCTCTATAGCTTTGGTCCATCCAAGCTTTTGGTTAGCATATCAGCTATCTGATCTTTTGTTGAAGTATGTATGACTTCAATCTCTTTATCCATCACCTTCTCTCTTAGAAAATGATATTGAATCTCAATGTGTTAAGTCCTGGCATGAAAAACAGGATTAGCAGCTAAATACAATGAACTCATGTTATCTCCATGAATAGTGGGTGTACTCTCTATGATGTCAAAACTCTTCATAAGAGTCTAAAGCCATATCACTTCCTTTGCAGCTTCCACCATACCTTTATACTCAGCCTCTATAGATGATAAAGCAACTATGTGTTGCTTCTTTGAACACCAAGAAATTAACTTATCTCCCGCATAACACAACTATCCATAAGTTGATCTCCTATCATCAGGATTACCTGCCCAATCTGTATCACTATAGATCTTGATGTTTGTATCTGATGTAAAACCATAATACAAACCTTCTTTGAGTGTACCCTTAATGTACCTCAACACTGTTTGTCTTGCAATCCAATGTTCTTTCCTAGGACAATGCATGAATTGAGACAATACTCCCACTGCATATGACAAGTCAGGCCTAGTTAAAGTAGCATGGATCAGACTACCAACCAAAATTTGATATAGCTTCATGTCCTTGAACTCTTCTCCTCCATATCTGCTCAGTTTATGATTCAGCTTCATTGGAGTAGGTGCTACCGTGCAATCATTCATCTTAAACTTGATCAGACTACCAACCAAAATTTGATATAGCTTCATGTCCTTGAACTCTTCTCCTCCATATCTTCTCAATTTATGATTCAGCTTCATTGGAGTAGGTGCTACCCTGCAATCATTCATCTTAAACTTGATCAACAAGTTTTTCAAATACCTTTCTTGAGTTACATACACTCCATGTTGAGTGTATGAGATCTCCATGCCCAAAAAATATGACGTCTCCCAAATCACTGATTTTGAACTCTTTCTCCATTTGCTTCTTTAGACTTTGAATGCCTTTCTCATCTCTACCTGTAAGAATTATATCATCAACATATATGCACATGTAAATGAATCCATCTTCACTTGCTTTAACAAGCAAGCTACTATCTGCTTTAGATACTTGAAACCCAAGTTCTTTTACGAACTTCACAAGTCTATAATTCCATGCCCTTGGGGCATGCTTCAAACCATACAAAGCTCTTTTGAGCTTGCACACATGATCTAGATACCTTTCATCTCTGAATCCTTGTGGTTGCTCCATGAAAACATCATCTGAAATATAACCATTTAGAAAAGCATTCTTCACATCTAATTGACATAATTTCTAACCTTTACATGCAGCAATAGCTATGAGTGTCCTGATGGTTGTCATCTTTGCCACATGACTATAGGTCGCATCATAATCTATAGCATATCTCTGAGCAAAACATTTCACAACAAGTCTAGCTTTATACCTAGACACACTTCCATATGCATACCTCTTTGTCTTGTAGACCCGTTTGCATCCAATGATCTTCTGACAATTTGGTTTAGGAACCAAATTCCATGTCTGATTCTCCATCAATGCATCATATTCTTCCTACATATCTTTCTCCCAATTTTCCTTAACTTTTGCCTCTTCATATGTAGAAGGGTCTTCATCTGCCTTTACCATATAAGCATAATCTTTGGTAGCCAAAAAAGAAGTGTCATAGCTATACCTTGTAGGTTGCCATTTGTGTCTTGTTGACCTTCTGAGTTCTCCACTCCTTGAGGTTTCTGGCTCATCACATTCTAGATCAAATCTTGGCACTTCTTCAACTTGAACCTGTACTTCATTGTTCTCCTCTTCATCAAATATCTAAATCTTTGATTTACCTTTCTTTCGATTCACAACTTCTTCATCACCTGCATAAATATTGATTGTACCTGCATACCAAGTACCTTGCTCATCAAATGTGACATCCTTTGATACAAGGAATTGTTTTGTGGATGGACTCCACAACCTATATTCCATCTACTTATCATCATTTCCAATAAATACATACTTTTCAGCTTTAGGTTCCAATTTGTGCCTTAATTGTGATGGCACATATGCATATGCCAAACATCCAAATACTTTGCAATGATCTAAAGTAGGTCTCTTACCCCACCATGCCTCATATGGTGTCATACCCTGCAAAGCTTTACATGGTAATCGATGACCAAATAAGTAGCTGTGTTTACAGCCTCATCCCACAACTAATTTGGGCAATTTTTCTCCTTCATCATGGATCTTGCAAACTCAACAAGAGTTCTATTCCTCCTTTCTACTACATCATTTTGTAGAGGAGAGTACCTGCAAGTAATTTCCCTTTTTATACCTGCATTCCACAAGTAATCATTGAACTCATTAGAGAAATACTCTCCCCCTCCATCTAACCTTAGTCTCGTCAACTTATGACCTGTAATTCTCTCTACATACACATGATAATGTTTGCATGTATTGAATACCTCTAACTTATCTTTGATCACATAGATAGTGATCCATCTGGTAGCATCATCAACATAAATCACATAATACCTTGAACCATTAATACTAAACCTCTGAATTATCTTTGATCACATAGATAGTGATCCATCTGGTAGCATCATCAACATAAATCACATAATACCTTGAACCATGAATACTGAAATCTTTTGATGGTCCCCACACATCTCTCTGTACCAATTCAAGCTTCTCTGAATACATAAACCATGCTTGGAATAAGATTGTTTATGAGCCTTACCTAATTGACATGCCTCACATCTGTATGTCATATGTTGACATGCAACATTAGGCAATCCAAGCACTGAACCAATATTAACCATATCTTTAATACCTCTTTCATTGAAATGTCCAAGCCTTTTGTGCCAAAGATCTAACTCAGAGATCTTATGTCCTCCATAAGTGAACAAGGCGTGAACAACATTACCTTGGATCTTTAATGTGAACAATCTTCCTTCTTTCTTCCCTGAAATAATTTGTTTATACCCATTGCTAGGGTCTTCCACAAACACTCCTTCATTAGTGAACCTAACTTCATAACCTTTTTCAACAATTTGGCCTACACTTATCAGATTCTTAGGAATTGTAGGAACATACAAAACCTTACTCAAGAGAGTACTTCCATCCTTAGCCTTCAATGATCCAATTGACTTCACATTATGCTTTGTATTGTCATCTGTTTGAACTACATGATTAGTTACCGTATTCTCCAAATCAGTCATCAAAGCTATGTTGCCACTCAGGTGATTGCTACACCCTAAGTCAATGTAGAAGACTCTTTGGTCTTCACTTTGCCTTTCAAAAGTTGCATTCATTATCAATGTTGAATCCTCCTTCTGATCTGAAGCATAGTTGTAGTAGGTATTGTTGTATTGTTGACTTTGGAATTCTCTACCTGCATTTCTTCCAAAGTAACCTCTAGTACCTCTACCTCTGAAATTACCTCTTTGACTTTTGCCACCTCTTCCTCTTGAATTAAAATTCTGATTATATCCACCATTATTTTGAGTATTATGCCAACAATCATTAGCTAAGTGATTTGTCTTACCACAAATCTAGCAAGCTTTAACTCCATCTTTATTACTCCTACCTCTTCGTCTACCTTTGCCACCTCCTCTTCTTCTTAGGAAGTTGGCTGGGCTAGTTGTACCTTCATCTTCATTTGCTTGTTGCTTCCCTTTGATATCCTTCTTCTTATCCTTTGAATACATTGCATGACCTTTACTTTTATCACCTTCACCTTTGACATCCTACTCAAAGGTTAACATATGTCCTAGCAACTGATTTAAGTCAGGAGTAAAATGATCGTGATAATTCAGTAGACAAAATGAATGGCTTCCATTTCTCATGACCTCTCAAACCTGTGAGGATTTGCCTTACCAATTTATCCTCCTAAATATCTTCATCAACTGCTCCTAATGCATCTGCAATGTCCTTCATCCTTGTTACATAGTGTGAGATGGATTGAGAGGCCTTCTTCTTGAATGTGGTAAACTTTGCCCAGAAGGATGCCTTCCTTGATTTTGTGGTGGTTTGGAAAAATGCTCCTCCAAAGCATTCCATATATCACTTGAACTTTCAAGACCTCTAATGTGAGGTAGCAAGTAGTCATTAACTGCCATGTAGATAATGCTCCTGGCTTGAACATCTTTCTTCATCCAAGTCTTCAAATCTCATAATTCTTCCCTAGTTGGAACACTACGATCTCTGAACTGAGGCTTTTCTTCTTCACTTGTGATATAAATTATCAAGTCTTTGCTCATAAGATGAGCTTCCATCCTCATTGACCATGCCGGATAGTTCTCTCTATCCAACTTCTCTATCTGAAGAGAATCTCCCATCCTTTCTTCAACTATGTATTGATTTCTTCAAACTTTATGAGTAATAGATGTACCTTTACTTCGAATGATACTCCTTTTGTCTTCCTTGATGTTGTATGGCCTCCTTCTCAAGCTTTTCTCTCAAGCTTTCACCTTTTGAATCTTCATATGTTGAATTCTTTATGACTATAGTAGTTGGGATGCTCCTTTCTTCAAATTTGATGTTTCCTGCTCTGATACCACGGATGGAGAGGGTTAATCTCCAAAAGAACAAGCTACTCTTGAAGTTAGAGAACCTCTTTATCAAGAGTAACTCAAAACCTTCACCAATTTGGAGGATTAAAGATCAATTATAAAGATTTTGGATAAAGTGTGAAGAAGATGATTCTACAGAAAGTCTGCTGCACATATTTCTCTCATTGACTTATCAAATGTGTAAAAGTTTTGATAAAACTTTGCACAAGGTGTTGCCTATAGTTTTCACACCTTCTTCAAGTTAAATCATTTCAAAAGACTCAGTAGATCTTGGAAAATGAACTTAATAGGTCACCTATGTCTAAAACTGTTCTTCTGAGAAGTCGATTCAGACACCTGTAACTTCTAACACTTGGTTCTCTCAATCTAGAACCTATTTATGCAAATGCTTTTAGCCATAGGTAGCTTACCTTCAAAATTAAAGATTGATTGCTTGCTTGCTCAAATTTTTACACTGTGGAAGGAGAATTGACCAAAACATTAACATCAAATTTTGCACGTGTTTCAGAAAACAGTGAACACTTCTTCACATATGAATGTTCCTACTCATAATTCTCACAGCCTGTTTACAATTAGACTCTCAAACTTTAACCATAGACTCATTAACTATGGAATTAGATGTCTACAAAAGGTTCCTTGAAATGATCAAGTAGAGAAAGAGAATACACAGAAACATCGGGCACAATTTTTCTTCATTACTAGAGAACTTTTACATCTGGATGAGAGAGAGAGAGAGTCTAATCAATTCTAATTCTTCTGACTTCTTGTATTCTACGCTCTCTCATATTTGCCCCGGCATTTTTCCTTCTATATATAGGAAAATATTTACAAACTCTTGACTATACAAAAGTATAAGTGAACCATCTCTGAATTAATGTACATATGTGTACACATCTTTATCTTCTTAATATGCACTTCCTTCATGCTTCATAACTTGAATTTTTCTACAGTCTTTGACTTCCAATCCTTCATTAAAACTTCAATTGTTGATTGCCCTGCACCAACAATAATCACCAATTTATTGAAGGTTTACTTATCTTCCAAAGAGTCTTATGACATGATTAGAAGACTATGCCGTATCATGAGGTATGCCCCACCAGTGACTACTTTCACTATTGCACATCAGTAGAGTCAAGTAGTGAAGCATACTTTGCAAAAATAGTAAGCAAACCAACTAGAAGGGATCATATAGATGGGTTTCATGAGAGAGTGCTCATAGGTGCCTAGTGATCTGAGCGATGGTTACAGAGTTCATCACCAAATGAGGATTAGATGCTATATATATTTGAGCATTGGATTGAGAAAACTCTTAACATCCTAGATCCCACTAGTATAAAATTATGCAAGATATTCATCATGATGAAGATATGTTTCATAACTTTGAAAGGGATGTTGACTCCATTTTGACTTTAGGCATGGCAATAATAGGCCAATGCTTTATGATATTAGAGAAACACATGACTTTGATATGTTCATGGTTTTTTATGAAAGATTGAAGGAGTTAACAATCCACTTCATCCAAAACTTTGAAGAAGCCTTTCAAATAGGGCTCTTTAAGAGGGATTCAAAAATATTTTACAAGGTTCATCCATAAGATTTCCTGCATCGAAATCCATGTAAAAGAAGCTTTTCAAACTACCTAACCGATAAATACAACCCCAATTCATATGGAACTGCATACTCTCAAGGCATGCTAAAAAGTTAAGACAACAAGAGCATGAGAGATATCATAAAGTCATGGACGACTATTATCTATAGAAGACCTAAGCATTTTTAGGGATGAAAACATCTAGGAAGGGGAGATTGTTGCACATTGAAGACTTGATAGCAAGTCAAAACAAGGGAAATGATACAAGAAGAAGAAAGGATATGAAGAAGGTAGAACAAAAGTTTCTACAATCCACATATATTTTTGTAATATTCCCGCTTAAGTTAGAGTATCTAATTGTTATGGATGTATTAAATTTTGTAATTTCCAAGGGTTTGAAGAAACCTTGACATTGTATTAGCTTCACTAACCATAGCTTAGATAGCTTAATAAACCAATAATAATAGGTTTGTAGGTAGTGTAGGACTGTTTAGGTGTATATGTATGCATGTATGTGTGCATGTATGTATGTATGTATGTATGTATGTATGTATGTATGTATGTATGTATGTATGTATGTATTTATGCATGTATGCATGCATGCATTATATGTATGTATGCACATACCTATGTAAGTATTTATGTATGAATGCATGCATGTATATATGCATGTATGTATATATGTATGTATGTATGTGTGCATGTCTTTATGTATGTATGTATGTATGTATGTATGTATATATGTCTATATGTAGGAAAGACATATATATATATATATATATATATATATATATATATATATATATATATATATATATATATATATATATATATATATATATATATATATATATATATATAGTGTATGTGTGTATGCATGCACGTATTTATGTCTGTTTGTTTGTATGCATGTGTGCATGTTTGTATGTATGTACATACATATGTATGTGTGTTTACACATATGTATGCATGGGTTAATGTCTATGTGTATATTGTATATATGTATGTATGTATGCGTGCATGCATGTATGTATGTTTATATGCATGCATCCATGTATGCATGCATGTATGGATGCATGACATATATAATTACGCTTGTATATACCTATGTTTTTATGTGTGTTTAGGTATGAATATATGTAAGTATACACGTGTGCACGTACCTATGTACGTAGGCAATGCATGTATATGCGTCTATGTATGTATATATAAAATAAAGTAAATAAATTCGCATCGATTAAGGAATACATCCCCAGCCATCATGTAGTGTATGAATCCTCACATGGGATAACGAACTTGAGTTCCTGTCTACTATAGTCTCATGACGAACACGTATTTGTTTTAAGCGTTTATGTCCAACTTTCAAGCAATTGACTCAAAGCCTCTTTGCATTTTCCTATGTGAAAATCTTTCGCCAATTTCGGTGCATCGGAATTGAGTTTTAACTCTAGTTTTGTTTGGCCTTTTGTTCTCTTTTCATCCGTAATCCATCATATAACAACATATCTTACAAATCTTCTTTGGACCAAATGTGCAGTAGAATAGTCAATCCTTTGGAATACTGATGAAGTATGTGCAGCGCCTCGGCATTTCTCAGTTGGTTATGAAGTTGATAACGATGCATCAATATTGAGTTCTACGAAGTCGGAGCAACGATGTCTTATAAACTGTTTTGCTTCTGGCTTTCTGCGTTTCATGCTCATTCTAAGGTATTGCAGCCGCGCATGGGGTATTCTAAGTGATAGAAGTATAAACACGGTATGAAGAAGTCCGTTTCGTATTGGGTTTTGACTTACAGTTCTACCTCAATCCATAGTTGCTGTCTACTGTGGATCGGAAGAAAATCTTTCACTCATCCTTCAATCAATATTGCGAAGATGAAAATGAAGCTGCTTGAGCTGCTCGCTCTGAACCAAAGTAGACGTCAGATTAGAGGTACATCTGAATGGTGTTTTCGAGATCCATAAAGGCTTTATTCAAATCACGGACCACGGTTCCACTTTCAGCGCACTTGAATCAGCATGTACTGCCATAGCCTCGAAGTCTCACGATCTCGGAACAGTTTTACGTTAAGCTTATCTGTTATGACCGTGAACAGAGAGGAATACCATATTCCATCTGGAATTGATAGGGAAGCTTCTGTAGCTCGGCTTTGACATGTAAGCGGAACAGACAAATGGTTTAACCATGAACTCGATTCACAGTTTTCGTCTTTCCTGCTAAGCGGAGATAAGAACGGTGTTGCGTCTACTTTGCTCTTGACAGTGAAGAATGACGCCACCTCCTCTGCTCGATGGTGCAGGCATTCTCCAAGGACGTCATAAAACATAGTTCTTTGAAAAGTTTCAAGGAATTGTTGACGTACACAACAGACAACTAGGATTCTGTGCGCAATTGTCAAATGATACAGAAAACACTTTGGTCTGTTTGAGCAAAGAATCACGAGAGAGAAACTACGAGCACAAGTGCTCAACTTGAAAGTACATTTGGAGAAGATGTTTTCGATATGGCTCCATACTCACCATCGCGTGAGCTAGACTAAGAGATGGACCCACAATAAAGGATTTTGTTAACTCCGAGGACTACAGAATTTTAAGACTATATTGAAGAGATAAAAATAACAGATTTGAGCCAAGAATAGGATATCAACTTACCCAAGTTTTATGTGTAAAATTTGGAAGATAAATAATATATCCTCATCTCCTGAAGGATATCAAAGGATCTAGGTTCAACAAAATCTACTTGCCATATCCACCAACATGGGTTGCTATCAAAGAAAGAATCATCAAGGAATATGAGTCCCTACCACTCGACTATTTCACACTACAACTTGATAAGGAGTATTTGAATTCTTATTCTAACAATCCATGAGTCCACAATTTAGAAGACAATTCTTACTTGAAAACCCACATCTACACGAAGTCTTCAACAAAGCACCAAATCATTTGTAGTGTAGTCCGATCTATGCTCCATTTGCAAGAAGAAGAATGGATTCACAATATCACTTCATGCAAGCCAATGATAAGAACAGAGGACAGTGGCCGGATCAACCATTCATGGCAAGGCCACCAAAGGGGTCATCACCAAATGAGGAGTAGATGCTATATACATACGAGCATTGGATTGACAAAATTCTCAACGTCCTAGATCCTACTAGTATACAATTATGAAAGATATTCATCATCATGAATACATGTTTCATAACTTTCAAAGGGATGCCTACTCCATTTTCAATTTACGCATAACAATAGGCCAATGGTTTATGATATTAGAGAAACACTTGACTTTGAAATTTTCATGGCATTTTATGAAAGATTGAAGGAGTTACCAAGCCACTTCATCCAAAACTTTGAAGAAGCCTTTCAAATGGGGCTCTTCGAGAGGCATTCAAAAATATTTTACAAGGTTTATCCACAAGATTGCTTGCATTGGAAGCCATGCAGAAGAAGCTTTTCAAACTACCTAACCGATAAATACAACCCCAATTCATATGGAAGTGCATACTCTCAAGGCTTGCTGCAAAGTTCAGACAACAAGAGCATGAGACATATCATAAAGTCATGGAGGACTACGACCTACAAAACACCTAGACATTGGCACGGATGACAACATCTAGGAAGGGGGAAGCGTTGCACATTGAAGACTTGGTAGCAAACCAAAGCAAGGCAAAGGATACAAGAAAAAGAAAGGATATACAAAATGTGGAGCAAAACTTTCTGCAATCGACATACATTTTAGTAATATTCTTGTTTAAGTTAGAATATCAAATTCTTATGGATGTATTAAATTTTGTAATTTCGAACGGTTTGAAGAAACCTCAACATTGTATTAACTTCACTCACCATAGCTTAGATAGCTTAATGAACCAATAAGAATAGCTCTATAGGTAGTGTAGGACTATTTAGGTATATATGTATGCATGCATGTATGTATGTATGTACGTACGTATGTACGTACGTATGTATGTATGTATGTATGTATTCATGCATGCATGCATGCATGTATGCATTTATGCATGCATGTATACATATATGTATGTGTGTATGTATGTATGTATGCATGTATGTACGTATGAATGCATGTATGTATGTATGTTTTTTGTATGTACATATGTATGTATGCATGGATTTATGTAAGCATGCATGTATATATGTGTGTGCATGTATGTATATATGTCTATATGTAAGAAATGCATACATGTATGTATGCATGTATTTATGTCTGTTTGTTTGTATATATGTATGCATGTGTGCATGTTTTATTCATGTGTGCATGTTTGTATGCATGTACATACATTTGTATGTGTGTATACACATATGTATGTATGTATGCATGGATGTATGTCTATGTGTATATTCTATATATTTATGTATGTATGTATGCATGTACGTATGCATGTATGTTTGTATGCATGCATCCATGTACGCATGCATGTATGCATGGATGTATGCATGCATGTATGTATGGATGCATGGCACTGCTCAGTCACACCAGGTATATTATCATATCGTTTCGTATTAGTGACATTTGCTATCGCATATGGCATGTCATAATGCATTTCTTAAGCAGTGTCAGTATATCGTTTATGCGATACATTTTTTATTAGTAATTGCATCGTGATGCAACGTGACCATATCGATGCTTGTGGGGATGCATGATTGATGAATAATAGATGTGTACTTGTCCCCCATTATTCTCCACCCATCATGTAGTGTATGAATCCTCACATTGGATAGTGAATTTGAGTTCCTGTCTACTATAGTCTCATGATGAATACGTATTTTTCTAAGCGTTTATGCCCAATTTTGAAGCCGTTGATTCAAAGCCTCTTTGCATTTTCCTATGTGCAGATCTTAGGCCAATTTCGCTCCATCGGAATTGACTTTTAACTCTAGTTTTGCTGGGCTTCTAAGTTTTCATCCGTAATCCATCATACAGCAACATATCTTACAAATCTTCTTTGCAGTAGAATAGTCAATCCTTAGGAATATTGATTAAGTATGTGCAGGGCCTCGGCATTTCTCAGTTGGTTATGAAGTTGATAATGATGCATCAATATTTAATCCGTACGAAGAAGGCCGTTTCGAATTGGGTTCAGACTTAAAGTTCTACTTCGATCCATAATTGGTGTCTACTTTGCATCTGAAGATGAACATGAAGCTGCTTGAGCTGCTCGCTCTGAACCAAACTAGATGTCAGATAAGAGGTACATCTGAATGGTGTTTTCGAGATCCATAAAAGCTTTATTGAAATCACAGACCACGGTTCCACTTTCAGCGCATTTGAATGAGCATGTACTGCCATAGCCTCGAAGTCTGACGACCTCAAACAGTTCTACGTTAAGCTTATTTGTTATGATCGTGAACAAAGAGGAATACCAATGTACCATACCCCACCCGAAATTGATAGGGAAGTTTCTGTAGCTCGGCTTCGGCATCTATGCGGAACAGACAAATGGTGAACGAGCAACTCGATTCACGGTTTTTGCCTTTCCTGCTAAGCGGAGATAATAACGGTGTTGCGTATACTTTGCTCTTGACAGTGGAAAATGACGCCACCTTCTCTGCTCGATGGTGCAGGCATTCTCCAAGGACGTCATAAAACACAGTTCTTTGAAAAGTTTCAGGGAATTGTTGACGTACAGAACAGACAACTAGGATTCTGTGCGCAATTGTCAAATGATACAGAAAACACTTTGGTCTGTTTGAGTTTGAGAATGTAAAGCGGATAGAAGGCCGCAGCTTTGCTGATTACGTAGGAATAGACGCTGCATTGTTCGAGAATGTGCATACAGAGAGCGTACAACTATATATATATATATATATATATATATATATATATATATATATATATATATATATATATATATATATATATATATTTATATATGAAGAGCTATACTAGTCTTTCATGGCCTGCATCCTGGACGAAGGCGAAATCTCTGCGTGCCGCGATCGAAATATTCGTAAGGCCATCGGGATTGTCAGGTGGTCCGATCAAAGCCAACGAGCACATGGCAATGACCTCATGAAGCATGACGTCTCTGAAAAACTCAGGGAATAGTTGACGCGAAGAGAGGACAGCTACAGCCTACATATCTTTGCGAGCTATTCAATACGGAGAAGTTACTGATGGTGAAAAGGCTGCCAGAAACGAATTGCTATCGATGGAAAATCGAGCTATGGGCTTTTGCTTCAATGTAAGGAATCGACACTCAGAAATATGTGGCTTGGAAAAGGGGAGGTAACAGGTATGTCTCCTTAAGTACGCCCAAAAAAAAGTCGTGCATTGGAACTTGGAAGGTAGAATCGGTTGAGCTCGGCTCTTTTTCAGCCATCGCTCTGCAGTCTCGATACCTCTGTAGGTCTATACACTCTACGTACATCAATTCAGTCAAACCTGTCGCATTTTTTGCGTACTTGCAACGAGCAGAGGCTGCTTCGCTCCAGAAAGATTTTTTTTTTGTTTTTTTTTTTTTAAATAAAGGAAGTTCGGCCTTGGCCTATTCTCCCAGACTTTAATTAAAATAAAAAGAAGTCACAAGTGAATGGGACTAGTGCCCATGGGACCCTCCAAATCCCACAATGCAGGGGAAAATTTCGGTAAGCTAAAGGGCATTACAAATGAGGCATACAAATCTATCATCTCCTTCATGTGGGACCCATTTGGGTTTCAGCTTGTTATCTTCGAGGAGATAAATACAGTGATGCCTAAACGGTGGAGATCTCTTAACACGGGAGATTCTTTTACCTAGAAGAAACAAGGATTTCTCAATCGACCATTCCTTTGGGGTTTGGCAAAAATTGATAGCACATCACTCCCTCCAAATCTTCCAAAGAGTCTCACCCTTGATGGCATTCCACAGCCTTGTTGAGCAGCCAACCGCCTCACCTAACAAAGCCTGTTGCCAGTTGATTTGGTTCGTGAGCCTCAGTACCTATGTCACATGGTGCCAGATAACACGGGACTTGGGGCAATCGAAGAAAAGGTGAACTAAATCATTTATGCATCGATGGCAATGATTGCACCATGGGGGTACACCACAAATTTTGTTAGCGCTTGCATTGGACCAGATACCCTTATGTAAGATGTGCCACATGAGAACGGACTTTTTTATCTCAATTAGGGGGTGCTAGATAGACATGAACTTTAGTTCCCATCGAAGTTTGGTCCAAGAAAGGCACCACACCTTGTTAAGGGTGTGATGACAATCTAAGTTCTCTTTGAAGTAGGGGATTCTGGATAATTTCTTACCATTGCTCCACTTGAGGCCCTCCAAGCAAGGAGTATCCTGTCCACAATATCCTCTATTATGATGAAGATCCTATTGAGAATGTCCTCGGGTGCTCTACTAGCAAAGAAGACAACCAGGGAGGTTACACCACGAGTAAATAAAAAGGCTTCACTACTAGCAATGAAGACAACCCAAAAAAAAAGATTTCATGAGGGGGTGTGGATAATGGTGAAGCCTTGAAGCGCTGCATTGATGATCACGATGAATATATCGCAGGACTACCATTATATCTATCATATCTGAAAGTCTGTCCATGCCTTGTTTGTGGCATTTAATGGGAGCCTGGACCTTACTAAGATAGTGAACCAAAACAGAAAGGCTGTCCAAAGCTTAGCTGTGGGATGTTATGGTTTGCACGTTCAAATTGCTCTTGATATCAAACGGAAAACTGCAGGATTTTAAGAGGAGACAAGAGTATAAAGCATTTTCCCTAAGGGCGGTCCCTTGCTCGACCATGGCGGGCTTTGCATGAGACAGAAATCCCGAATCAAGGTTCATGGTGGCGGAGATGATGGTGCATGGCGGAGACGATGAAGCAATCCTAGCAGATTACAAAAGCGTTCTATCAAGGGCTGGATTAAATCAATCTGCAAGAACCTGAAGGAAGACACCATATTCCTGTAGTAGAATGGCTGATTCAATATATGCTCCTCCATATTGAAGACAATACATCCCTTCAAGTTGGAGACGTCATTATTTTAGCCAAGTTTAGCTTTATCTTGTAGCTAAAAAAGTTAACTTGTATCTGCCATCTTTTATTCAACCTCTTCACCATCGGAAGCTATTGTTATTCGCACAAACATCCAAAGTTAACTGTTTCCTACCATTGTTCCAATGTCACTTTGAACATTGCAACCTAGCATGGTAAGTACACTTGCTTAAATCAAATAAATTTATTACTCACCTATAGTATTGACATGTGGGTTAATGACCATGTAAAAGATTAATCTACCGTAAGTTCTTCCAAGAGATGCACTAGGTTTTGCACATAGCTTTCTCTCCGAATTCTCTTCCTACAAACATCTTCTTTTGGAGGATACATGTTTCTCATTTGTTCTAAAGTTATATCAGCTCCTTGGTTTCTTTAATGAGTGGGCCTTGGAGTTTTTATTGTGGTAGGCAACCAACGATAAGAATATAGAACCCACATAAGTGTAAATACATGGACGTTCTTTGTATAGTGTGATAATCAATTTTCAAGACCCTAGAAAATCATCGAACTGATTGGTTTCGATTACATCTCAACCTAATTAATAGTGTCTAGTCAAAAAAGTAGATGTTCATTCAGAATTTAGTTTCTTCATATGATCTAATGTGTATTATTAAGCATTCCAAACCATTTCGCTTTGAATGTCAAAGTCCTCAATGAGGAGATTGTTGGTCAGCTTTAGTGCGAGATGTTGAAAAACAAACTCCAATGTTAATTTTTCACCTCCTCATAATGACATTTGCTCCTCTTCTAAAAAAGTCTAACAATTTTTTAAGGTAATATTTCCTTCCTTGCACCATCAAACGCATTCATATTTCTCTCATTGTGCAAAATATTTTCTACCTCCCTTTGCTTCATATTTCTCTATATCTCATAGTCGAGTGTGACAAAGGCAACCTACATTCGTATGCTATAAAGAAACATTACGGAAAAATAAACATGCATGATGAAGGGGATGCACTAACAAATTGGCATACATTTTAGATTTCTCTAAAAGTATAGAGAGAGGGAGAGAATATTTCACTTAGCATGAATTCTATTGCCAAAAAATATTAAACACAAACACACAATTACACACATACACACACACACACACATATATATACAGCTCAACATCATGTCGTCTAATTCAAACTTGTTCAACTTCTCTATTCCAAGTTCTTTAGTGAAAATATTAGCAAAATACTCATCTCTTCTCACATAAACAAGATCAATATCATGTGCTAATACCTTATCTCCAACGCAGTGATAATGTACCTCGATATGCTTTGTTCTAGCATGAAAAAGAGGATATCGTGCTAATTGAATGCTATTAGGATTATCACAATACATCATGATGATGGTCGGCTTTTGTACTTCCACACCTAAATCAAAAAGTAGCATCTCTAACCAGGATGCTTCACATGATGCCATTACAGCACCTCTATACTTACCCTTTGTACTTGACAAAGTAACAATGGGTTGCACCTTGCTGCTCCATGTAATAGCTGCACTCCCAAGTGAGAATAGAAAGCCAATAGTAGATCTCATTAGGGGAAAAATTAACCATGCATGGGACTTTTAGATAAAGGGGTGATTAGTGATGGACCAATGAGAGGAGGGTGGTGGCCACAGTCTAGAGCCTCAATGAAGTAGGCTAAGCCTAGGTTTCCCTTGGTTTGGAGTAGTCAAAACAACTTAAATCTATTGAGATATGTAATATTTCCTCCCTTAATGGTTTCACTGAGCCACAAAATTCAAAGTTCTCTAACCGAATTTGATTTGGTCCATTGGATATTGACGAGATCCAAAGATGGAGCTTGAAAGAAAGAAGGGAGTACACCTTTTTTTGTCCATCATTGGATGAGAAATTGAATCTAGTGGCTCTCAAGCCATGGCATTAAATAGATAAAACCTTCATTTTAAGGCCATTAGATCAGCAAAGGATCCAACAGCTCTTCTTAAATCCAAGCCATGTGAAATCGCAGTTCAATCTCGTCCATTTGATCTGGGAGCATCCAATGGATGATAAGAAATCGGGTCCCAGTTTACCTTTCCCATCTCCCACAATGATTTAACCTTTGCTTCATCGTTTTTTGATAGAATTCTGAGCGTGAATCGTGATCGTCTATGAGAGATATCTGATGGTGTTGAATTACCCACACATTTATACTCTCTCTCTTCCCTTTTCGCACATCTTACAAGTGGTGTTATGGTCTATTTTGTCTTTTTCTGCTAGAGAAAGACTCTTCAATTGCGCTCATCCACAATTAACATCAAATGGCTTCGAATGCCCATGGACCCAAGCACACTAAGAGGCTTATTTTGTCTTTTTTGCTAGACACATTCCAACCCAAGCACACTGAGAGCTCTATTTTGTCCTTTTCTGCCAGACCTACCTTTGTTAATCTCATGTGTTCGTGAAGGATGTCGGACGGCGCTTAACATTCAAGAATCCAAAACAAGAAATTCATCAAATGTAGTCTCTTGGAAATAGTATTTTTATATTAAAAACCACTAGTGATTTTTTTATGTCCTCAATACCAGAGAAGATTAATTTTAATCTTGAAAAACTAGGGATCCTTACAAGGCCCATGCAGGGCTCACTTTTTCCCCTAATGTTCTATCTAGAATAATACTAGCCCTATCTGCATGAGTGTATCCATGAGCTTGCAAATCTACACCAGCTTCATAAAAAAATGCATAATCCAAAGTAGCACTCACATAACATAGAGTGCACCTTAGAGCATCTGAATGTGGCTTTCTCGGATTGTTCATAAATTGATTTTTAAGTCCAATAATGTAGCTTAGATCAGGCCTTGTAATTGTGAGATATATCAAACTTCCCACAATTTTCTTGTGCATAGTAGCATTTTCAAATGCTTTGATTGATGTAGTATCCAACTTCAAATTCTGATCTAATCTCATAGAAATTGGCTTACAATCAGCCATACCGTACTTTTGCAGCATACTCAAGGCATATTAACTTTGTGACATCCATATACTTGATCTTTCATGTCGAATTCCTGCATAAGGATTTGCGTTACCTCTTTAATGCTTGCTTCATTATCACCTCCTACAATCAAGTCATCAACATAAATAGCCATGATCCTGATGCCATCATCACCCTTCCTTGCGTATAATGAACAATCTGCATCACACATCGAAAATCTAATGGTGATTAAGTAATCAGCAAACCTTGCTTGCCAATCACGAAGGGCTTGTTTAAGTCCATAAAAAACCTTTTGCAATGTGCAAACATATTCTAGGTGCTTTGAATCTTCATATTCTTGTGGCTAGTCCATGTATACTTCTTCCTGTAAGTCACCATGTAGGAAACCATTCAAGATTAAGTCCTCTTTGGCATCTGCATAGAAGCTTGAGATTTCATCAAACACTACATGTCTTCTTACCTTCATCTGTCGTGTGAGTGGGTTATATCACTTATATCCCTTTTGCTCAAGGGAATACTCAATAAAGATACATTTTTTTGTTTTTGGATGAAGCTTCATCCTCAACTCATCTCGAATATGTACATATGGAATACAACCAAAAAGTTTCACGTGATAATTTTGGCTTTTTACCTGTGAACTTGATGTACAACAATAGTCAGAGTTTTGTTCATGATGTATATAGTAATGTGCACAGTTCCTTCCCAATAACAATGAGGCATATTCTTCTCAATCATCAAGGCTCATGCTATTTTTACAAGATGTCTATTTTTGCATTCAACAATGCCATTATGTTGTGATGTGTACCTGCATGAATACTAACGTCCAATTCCATGACATTTAAGAAAGTTGCTGAAATCATTTGGCATGTGTTAACCTCCTCCATCATACCTTAATGTCTAAATATACTTTCCTATCTGCTTTCCACCATAGCCTTAAAATTCTAGAAGTGAGTGAACACCTCACTCTTCTCTTTCATGAAATATACCCATACTTTCTGTGTATGTTCATCAATGAAAGTAGCATAAAACTTGTAACCACGCATAGATGTGGTGTTTCTAGGACCCTAAACATCTATATGTACTATTTTTAGCACATTCTTACTAACATGCTTGTCATGCAAAAATGATGCTCTTGACTGTTTACGAAATTGACATGCTTTACATAACTTTTGCATCTCAACAACCTTGAAATTTAGTAGTCCATTCATAATCTCCTTTGACTGCATCAATTTCATCCTCTGCAAGTTTTCATGTCCAATACGTTTATGCCAGATCTCTATATCAGCAATAACTCCCTCATCTTTTGCTTGATGAACATCTCCTCAAGGCTTAGGTCTTTGGAAATGATCCTTGATAATATTGAAATTATCTAAGTGTCATCCTTTATGCCTTGCAATGCTCTCCAAGGTCTCAACTTATGTACTGAAGGCACCACTCCAGATAATTCTTGTCTTGAAGTGGTCTACCTTTCCTACTGGTTTGAGTCTCTTTGGATATATCTTTTCTGCCTAGCTCTCCCTCAAAGTACAAAGACTATATGCTCTTCTTTTGCTTTAGCGGATGTCCAATGCTTCAGTCCCGAGAACCCTCTCTAGAGCTCCTTATATCATCTTCAACTTCTTAAAGGATTTCTCCTCTCTCTTCTCAATGCCTTGAAGTGAAACAATCTCTCTTAGCCAAGGGTATGACATTTTCCTCAGGATAACATTTATCTCAATGTTTGGGTGCCAAGTCAATGCGAGGCATCAAGCTTCTGTTGCAAGTCAATGCATGGCATCGGATCTTGCCTATAACTCGATACCAAGCATCGACCTTAAAACCCAAGGCGATGCTAGACATTGAATTGGGGGGGGGGGGGGGGGATCAAGCCTGTGCAAACCATGAGACCCTTCATACAATTCGATGCCAGGCATCGAATTTGGGGCCAAAGTTGATGCTACACATTGACGTTATATGGAGCAACTCGATGCCAGGCATCGGATTGACAAGCTTGATGCCAGGCATCGATGGACTTGGATGAGGAAATTGATGCCAAACAGCAAATTGGATGACAAGCTTGATGTCACGCATCGACATGCCTCCAAGTTGACACCAAACATCGAGTTGGGCAAGCAAATCGATGCCAAGCATCAACATGAACCATTGGGTCGATGCCACACATCGTCCAAGTCGATGCCATGCATCGACTTGCTAGCCCAGCTCGATGCATGGCATCGACCTTGTTATTGTTTCGATGCTTGGCATCTAATTCCTTGCCCAAGTCAATGCCTCGCATTGACCACATCCAAAAGTTGATGCCTGGCATTGAATTTCCCCCAAAAGTTGATCCCTAGCATCAACTTTTCCTCTAGTGTCAATGCTTGGCATCAAATTTCATGACACTCAACTGGAACAAAAATGTGAATTACTTCACAAAAAGTATTGTAATTTCTAGGGTTTTCAAAAGGAATCTTTAATTGTTAAGGTAAATTTAGGTTAGCTGTGAGTTTTTTGTCTAGCTCCGTTCTTCTCCATTGCAAACTTTTGCTTTGCTTAAGCTTTTTTTTTCCCTTTTTCTCTTTGTGCTTGCAGTATGTGCTCTATCTCGACTCCTGCATTTGTAAAATGATCCTCTGGTCCTGTGATCTATTTATAGAAATTGGCTGATTTGAACCAAGAACTAACTAGGTGTAACTTGATGTCATAACTAGACTATAGAATTGAAGTAAGAAGCAACCAATTGTAGCCTCATAAAACTTAGTTATATCATTTTTGGTAACTATCATATGTTTTGAAAAAAAAAAGCTTTAGCAGGACCACTTACTTGGCTATACACATCAACATCATGCAGATCATATCCTCTTTGCTTGATGTACTCTTGAAAATCTAAGGAAGGCACATTCGAGGACTTGCAATAATATATTTTGAAAAAGTGATGGCTTATCCTGGGTTTTGATTCTTACATCATTACTCATGTATGTGAGCAAACATTATGAGCAAAGACCTGAAAAATATCAATGTGTTATTTGCAAATCCAATTGCATTTTTTTTTCTTCCATGGAGATTCCATATATCCATTGGATTGCACTTCAGCTTTAAGAAGATCATGAACATGAGCAAGGAGTTCAAGACATAATGGAATGAGGACAGAATTGCCTTTCAAAATGGGATATATGAAAAGAGTCGAAACAGACGGCATGGGGGGAGATTGCACCCAATACTACGTCCGGTCTCGTCTCTTGGCATCTCTATTTTTGTCTGTGTTTTCTACATTTGCAACCTTTGTGTGCGTGTGAGCAAGATCGTGATAATAGTGGTATCAGAGCCTTGCATGCATCACTATAGAGGGATCTGATTATATTCCTTTTGGCGAATTGATCTCTATTTTGATGTTCTCTGTTTGTGATCCGATTCCGATTCCGGCTCCAGCTCTGGCTCCGTTTTCGTTTCCGTTTAAACTTCCGCTTCAGTTTCGGTTTTTGTTTTAGTTTCGGTTTCTGTTTCTGTTCCAGTTCCAGAACCATAACATACATTTACACCTACATTTACACCTACATTTACTCCAAGCATCAGCTAAGGCATAAATCTTAGGCATAACTAAGGCATAACTAAGGCACTACTTTGGCACCCAAGTCTCCCTTGGCGATCGTTGGCAGCCATTGGTTACGTGCGAACCAATTTTAATTTATGACTGACAATAAGGAGTTTTATATTCACCAAGGTGGGAGGATTTGAACCCACAACCTCATCCACACAAGGGAAGTGTTTTACCACTACACTATCTCTTTGCGTTGTCATCTACTTCTCTTTTCTTATTTTTAACATAACTTTCATCTCTTTCTTACTTTTTCAATTCCCAAGCACAACCATTCCTTTTACATTTTAACTCAAACGAAATCAAAATTTTTTTCTCTATATTTAGCAAGAGGGTTTTGTCTCTACATCTACATGGAACCTATGAACAACATGAAGGATATCGGCAAATCACCTCTACCTGAGGTAACAATCAAGTAACAACTGGAGCTCCTGCGACATGAATTATGAGGCGCTCAGAATGATATCCCACAATGTGACGAAATACTTGAAAAGATGCAAACTGATGAAGACAACCTTCCGAGGGTGATTAAAGCTATTGTCTCTGCCCTATCGGATGGCACGCATTCCAAGATTGCCGTTAAGAATTACCAGTTTTTACCATTTGATGGCCCAAAGGATGGCCCTTTAATCCTTTCATGGCTTTCACAGTTTGATGATTTTTATATTGATGAAACATATGCTAAAAGTGAAAAAGTCAAATTTTCCACTAACTATTTAGTAGGAAAAGCTCAACTCTAGTGGAATGTCCTGACGCATAGTACAGAGCATCCAACAACATGGAAGGCTTTCCAGGATAAAGTAAAAGATTCTTTTCTTCCTCCTTAATACCATTTACATGTTCGACGTGCATGGATGACCCTTACATGGAAGGAGGGAGACATGGTTACTACCTACACGGAGTGGTTCTGGCAAAATTTACTATTTGGTTGAAGATGTATTGGAAGATAGCTTGGAGCGGAAATATGAAGATGGTTTGGAGGTGGGAATCCAAGCTAAGCTTCACACCTTACAACCTACAAGCCTCAACGAGGCCATATCTTTCACCTATGATGCAGAGCAAGAATTCCACTCCATAACCAAGTCACTCCCTCTACAACAACCACATCAACGACCATTTTTTGTTAAACCAAATCTTCCCATGAAACATAATTTGAATGCCCCATCTTACCCTGGTTTTCCTCATGCACCGCAATCCGATTACTCAACTGCACCTGTTGCTTCATGTCTCCAAGTGACCAAACCACCTACCCTACAAGCTTTAGCAATGGATGCCCAGCAGACGTGATCATGAATCACGTGCTGGAATTGTGGTAAACCTGGACATACAAAAACAAAGTGCCGATTGCGATCTCTTAACATGAAACCCGTTGCAGCTCAATTACATAACATAGAGGCCCATAATGAAGAGATTACTCTTCTTTGGAGAGGGGAATCATTGGAGAAGGACTTAAATAAATTGGGTAACAATATCTCTCTTCATTCTCTACTTTGCATGTAGGGTACTATAAACAACAAACTCGTTAAAATTTTACATGACGATGGTAGTTCACATGACTTCATTTCATATCTATTAGTACAAGAACTTAAATTAAAAACGTTTCCTTCTTTGTATAAAGTAAAAGCTGCATTTCAAGGTAATCATTATAATGTAACACGAGAAGTGCAAGATGTTACGATTAGCATAGGCCCATATGTTGATTCCCGAACATTTTTAATTGCACCTTTGCAATCTTATGATGTTATACTAGGTATGCATTTTTGTCATCATTATAACCCACACATTGACTACCATACACATACCTTTAACTTTGAATTTCAAGGTCAAATTATTACTTTGTCTGCACAACATGATTTCCAGCCATTTCAATTGATTAGTCATACTCAAGTAAAACATGCATTTAGGAAAGGATTCAATTCGTGCATTGTCTTTGTCAATGTCATCTATGATTATAATCATACACTTCTTGATGCACATAAAACTTTCATGACTACTTATAAGGATTGTTTTATTTCTGAGTATCCCTCGAAACTACCACGATCTCGAGGATCCTTTGACCATAGCATAGATTTAGTCCCTGTTAGTTCTCCTGTTCATAAAGCACCTTATAGACATGGCCCACTACACAAAAAGGAAATAGAAAACCAAGTAAAAGACCTACTAAAGAAAGGAATTATAAGGCATAGTTCTTCCCCATTTGGAGCACTAGTTCTCTTACTAGAGAAGAAGAATAAAACTTATGGAATATGCATTGATTATAGAGCCCTTAACAAGATCACAATAAAAAATAGATACCCCACTCCTCGAATAGATGATCTTTTAGATAAATTACGAGGAGCTCATCTGTTTAGTAAAATTGATCTAAAATCCAGATACCATCAGATTTGTATGACGCAAAGTGATATTTTTAAGATTGCATTTAGAACTCAAACACGCCGTTATGAATTTATGATAATGCCATTTGGACTTACTAATGCCCCTGCTACATTTGAACGAATGATGAATAACATTTTTCTTGATTTCCAAGCTTTTGTTCTTATATTTTTCGATGATATAATTGTTTACAATAAGAATGATAGTGAGCATGAGAAGCATCTTAAAATAGTTTTTCATTTACTATGAGAGAACACACTCTACGCTAATGCTGAAAAGACTTACTTCTTTCAACGTAAGCTAGAATATCTAAGACATATTATTTCAAGTGAAGGTGTGCATGTGGATCCGAAAAAGATTAAAGTTATAGTAGAATGATCTACACCACAATCAATCAATGATGTTCGTTCTTTTCTTGGGTTGGCTAGTTTCTATAGGAAGTTTGTTTGAAATTTTTCTTATTTAACATTGCCCCTTACCTTGTTATTGAAAAAGAAAATAAAATTTCATGGGGACTTACCCAACAACAATCCTTTGAAAAACTCAAACATGCACTTTCACATGCACTTGTTTTACAATTACCTGATTTTTCACAACCTTTTCATGTTGTTACTGATGCTAGTAGTTCAGGGATAGGTGCAGTTTTATAGCAAAATGATCATCCCATTGCATTTGAGAGTAGGAAGCTTAAGCCCTGAGAAAAGAATTATAGTACATATGATAAAGAATTGTTAGCAATTGTGCATGCTTTGCGAATTTGGAAACACTATCTTATGGGCTTTGAGGTCTTAATCCAAATTGATCAACAGGCTATTAAGCATTTATTAAATCAGCCCTTAATTTCTGATTGCCATCTTAAATGGGCATCATTCATTCAAAATTTCCAACCGATGATCCAATATCAGCCTGGTAAAGCTAATGTTGTAGGTGATGCTCTTAGCCGATTTCCTTCACATTCTATTGTTTTGCATAATATTTCTGCCATCCAAATACATTCTTTTCAAGAAATGGTTTCCGCTTATGCATTTGACTTGTATTTTTCATGTGCATGGCATGACTTCAACAATGGTGCATCTTTATCTGATGAACATTATACATTTCATAATGGTTTTCTTTATTTACAACATAGATTATGCATAACTCAAGCTTTAAAAGATTTTGTAATCAAAGAAATGTACGAACCATCTTACATGGACATAGAGGCATACAAAGCACCATTTCTGCGTGCAAAGATTTCTTCTTTTGGCCACACATGGAAAAAGATATTGTGCATTATGTTTCTCAATGCATTGTATGTCAGCGTGTAGAACATCATCATGGTAAACTATTTGGATTATTAATCCCACTTCCCATTCCGAACAAACCATGGAACAGATTTCTATGGATTTTATCACACGTCTTCCCATCACTTCATCACATAATGATATGATTTGGACAATAGTTCATAGGTTTAGTAAATATGCATATTTTATTCCATGTAGAAAAACTTTGTCTGCACCTCACGCTGCAAAATTACTCATTAAATGCATTTTCCCACATCATGGATTTCCTAAAGTAATGTTATCTGATCCTGATGTTATATTTTGTAATCATTTTTGGGCTCCCTTATTTCAACATTTTGGTTCTAAAATTGATTTTATCTCTGCATTTCATCCCCAAAGTAATGGACAAAATGAAGCTACAAATAGTACTATTATTGATTTTTTGCATTGTTATTCATTAGATAGTCCCACTAACTAGGATGAAAAGTTGCTATTGCTTCAATTTGCTTACAATAACACCACACACACCACTATTGGTCGTGCACCTTTTGAAATTGTTTATGGTAAAAATCTTCCCACTCCCACGTCACTCACCCAAATTGACATTCCGATGGCTCATTCTATTGCTCAAGATCACATTTCTATACTTCACAATGTTTAGGAGTACATTTGGAAAAGCCAAGAGGGCTACACACGTAATATCAATACAAAACCATTAGCTAAGGAATTAAAGGAAAATGATCTTGTGTGGTTGTGTATCATTAAAAGACGTCTCAAAAATATTTTGTAGCATCCTGAAATTGAACTTGCACCACACTATTATGAAACGTTTCGCATTATAGAGAAAATTAATGATAATTCATTTAGATTAGATATACCATCTCATTGGAATATACATAACTCTTTTCATATTAGTTTACTTAAACCATTTAAAGGAACTTTACCACTTACTCCACTTCTTGATGACCCTCCTTTGATTGAAGAACAATCTGAAATCTTGGTTCGTGAGAAAATAATTAATCATGATGTCACTACTACATGCATAGGTACTCAATACCATCAATATTTGGTTAAGTACAAAAATCACTCTAATGAAGAATGTAAATGGATACATAAAACACAATTAACACCTCATTATGACCACTTGATTTTTGCATATCATACACAAACACATTAATGTAGTTCCTCCATGAACATTTCCATGCGTGTTTTTTTTAACATGGAACATGCTTATTTTCATTTAGTGATGGAACATGTGATATAGCAGCTGAAGGTTCATGAGGGCATGAAAGCGTGAAAGGGAAGACATCAATAATCCGATTTTAGAGAAGACATCAATAAATTAGAATTATAATTTAGTTTGTAGATAAATCTGCTAGAAGATTCTATTGTTAGAAATAGTTCAAAAGATAGTGGTTAGAATAAGAGTCATTGTAGACTGCAAATTTTGATATTAAAAGAAAGGCTTTCTATGAAAGTCACCAACTTTTAGTTTCACGCACGCTTTTTGAAGTCGCTCTCATGTAACCACTCTTTTCGACGTAATAAAAAATTCCTATAAATACATGCACTCTATGGACTGTCAAAACACAGTGCATGGGGGGAGATTGCACCCAATACTGCGTTCGCTCTTGTCTCTTGGCATCTTTATTTTTTTATGTGTTTTCTGTGTTTGCAACCTTTGTGTGCGTGTGAGCAAGATCTTGATAACATACTCCATCCATAGCTAGGCCTAGATGTATGTTTTGAGGCCCACTAGCAAACTCT
Organism: Ceratopteris richardii; assembly: GCA_020310875.1. NCBI lineage: Eukaryota > Viridiplantae > Streptophyta > Polypodiopsida > Polypodiales > Pteridaceae > Ceratopteris > Ceratopteris richardii. Next base: position 106,595,583 of record CM035440.1, on the reverse strand, counting down.
GGCCACTTAGTATCTATGTGTTTCCAAGCATCAGAGTCAGCAGACACTTGCATTACACTGTTTGTAGACCTGCTCTTTGCATGCCATGACATTAACTTAGCTATGGATTTGCATCTACACATGCTCTTAATTCATGGAATGATAGGAAAGTGGCGAAGAACCTTTGTGGGGATTGCTTCACCCACAAGGTCTTCTCTTAATCTATTTGCCCCACACTTTGGATATATGTGGAGTTGCTCATACTCATTCCCAAAGAGGATGGAATCATTCCGCCAAGCATGGATCTTAGTGTAGTCCATTCCAATGAATTGTAAAAGTTTTTTTGCATCTCCTTGTGTTGGAGGCATGTCATTGCCCTCTCGCAAAATTGATCTTTAAGAAGCCTCCAATAAGCAATTAGAACGATATTAGTAAATAAAGTTATTTTGATACTAGAATGAAAGTTTATTTCAAATCCACTTACCTAAACAAATAAGAGACAATACTATCTGACCATCCATAAATGGATTGCAGATTGAGCATCACGAGTGACACACGTAGTACAGATATCTTTGGTCCCTTGTACAGTGATAAACCAGCTAGTCTTCACATGTTTTAATATTCTTCATTGGCTTCTGATCGTGGAAATTTTGTTGTGTCCATGAATCTCACGACATCTTCTCCACCATCGTGATCTTCATCCATTTCATAAAATGTTTTGAGCATTTCTTCCATGTGTTCATTCTGTGTAATGCTATCAGTACCTTGTACTTCTAACTAACTTTTTGTTCTCTTCTCTCCACGAGAGGTTATGAGTGCAATGTCGTTTGGGTCCACGTGCTCACCAGCGAGACCATAGGAATTGTAGCGTGGGTTTTGTAGTTGACTTTTATCAAAGGATCCATATTCTCTAACATGTGCAATACAAATATGTCATTTCTGATAAATTTGATCCTTGTAGTGAGTGCAAGGACATGCCATTCTCTCCTCCGGATCCAAACTAGCCATCTGATACAATATGGATATTTTAGAACATTTGATTTTTCTTATTAAACCTAAAAACCATAATCCTAAAGACTTAAACCTAAGATATAGATTTAAATATATATTCTAATTCTCTTATTTTCTTTTTCTCATTTAATCTATATATTTAA
>CM035440.1:106516950-106589450 GCA_020310875.1 Ceratopteris richardii | reverse complement strand
AGGAGATGGAAACTATCAACAATAGGATTCAGGGAATTCAAACACTTACACGATATGGAGCATCTTTCCAAAACATGTTTACTTTGGATGAAATGAGCTTATATGGATTAAAGATACATGATTGACATAACTTTTTAAAGCACATTCTACCTCTTGTTATTGATGGATGTGCAATAAAAGGAGTACACGACATGATCTATTATCTTGGATCTCTTATAAGATAATTATCATACTTTTATGTTTAATATATAAGATTATTTGATATATTTTTTAAAATTAATTTTTTAATGATTTTATTTATGATTGATAATATGTGGATTACATCAAAAGAGATCGACAAAGACTTGATCCCACAAAAGAAACGTGAATGTAGGGAGCTACTATTTCTCATGGAGAAAGAGCTTCTAAACACCATTTTTTAATATTCAGGTTCATTTATTGATCCATTTTATGGATGAAATATGGATTGCAAGAGTTATAAAAACTTGTTTTGGGTTGAGTGATTTATGGGAAAACTAAAAGGTTATGTGCGATAAAGTTCAAAGGAATGGATGCTTGAAAAGTGCATGTACTCTGTTAATGAATACCTTCAAAGGGTTCATGAAGAAGCTCCACATGCATGGACTAACAAGTCTTGTTCAAAGTGATAGATGAGGAATTATCATGTAAGGGAGCTTCACTTCCATTTACATTGCAAGGAAAAAAAGTGTGTGTGTGTGTGTGTATATATGCGTATGCATGATGTGTATGTATGTATGTATATGTAAGTGCGTGATATGTGCATGTGTATGTGTGTATCCATGTATGTGTATGTGTGTATGTATGTGTATGTGTATGTGTATGGTATATGTATGTGTATATGCATGTGCATGTGTGCATGCATGTATGTGTATGTGTGTGCATGTGTGTATGCAATCGTATGTATGTATGTATGCAAATGTATGTGTGTATATATGTATGTGTATCTACAAAACACAAAGATTATGTTGTTAGGACCTAGTCAAGTCTGTAAGTGTCCCCCATACAATGACTTTTGAAGTCATAACATTGATGAGATAGTAAAGAACCCTCACGAAATGGATATCTTGCTTGAATATGGCCATGATCCCCACATCTCTAACAAATAATAGGAGTTGATCTTCTCAATCTATTAAATTCAAGCTAGCAAATCCATTACTTCATGAACAATCTTTGTAAAGTGTTTCATATGTGCCCAAGCTTTTTCAAAAAGAGAGGGTTGAAGAACTTATCTACATGGACTAAACCATTAAGCTACATGATTGTATGTGTAGACTCCTTTCAAAGGCCAAACGTATTATGGAACACACAACTAATACTCTCAATTCACTCACTAAACAACATTCTCTGATATTAAAAATAATAAACCAAATAATCCTTATAACCTTCTACTCTATTTGAGATTATCTAGCATTCTATGTATTTGAGACAAACAATGCTCCATTCTGAGCTTCTCTAACTAGGAGTTCTTTTGTAACTCGAGTGAATCCAACTCTTCTTTAAGTTTAACCATAGGGTCAACTTTGTTGTCTCCACAATGAAATTGTACTTGTGCTTCATCAAGCCATACCATGAGTGCAAGTAATTTATTATTGTTTTCTCTATTGGGCCTTTTCAATATACTTTCATGCCATAAATTCTAAAACTTCATCTGTAACATGAATAGGTTTCAAACTACTTAGAGGGTTCCACTCATAGGTGCTTTGATGATCCCAAACCTTTTCTATAGTATCTCTTGGTTTGAATTCCTCACTAAATTCTATTTTTAAACTATTCCCAGTGATTAAATAGGCATCTTTGAACTGGATACCACGTATCTACCAACCTATCTAGGGTGGCAAGGAAAAGGACCAAGAATGCATTCTCTCTATCATGTACTTCCATAATCTTACATAATTCTAGGAAGCATTTGACATGGTCATTATTATCTTTATTATAACCAACCATTGATACAAAAGTTAATGCTTACCCTTTGAAATCACTGATTTAGGTCCTCCATTGTTCTCCTTTGCATAGGTTGCTTTTCTTCTCAATAAACCCTCCCCTTTGTCTTGTTAATGAAATGTGCGAAGACAGCTCCACTTCAAACATCCTTCTAATGCTTCACATTCCACCAATCATGTCAAATGTTGGGGATGTAAGGAAGTAGGATACATACCCACACACATTCCCTAAATGTTTTTTTAAATAATGAAAAGTATACAAAACGAAAAGTGGATTGTTTCAAGGTATAATAGGGTCTTGATTTCTAAATGTGTGGCTACACTCATGTGGATCAACTAAGCTTCCCATGATCTAGTGAATTGGGGAAACTCATGTAATGAATTAGACTCAAAGTCAAATCCCTCTTATTTCTAATGGTCTAGTGGATCTCCATAGAGTGATGAAATGTCTTGGGGAGATTCGTCATGTAAATAATATATTTTTTGAATGGCCCCGGGATTCCCTACTCCTTTAGCCCATTTCTCTTCTTGAATTTCTTCTAAGAACTCTTCAGAGTACTTGATAATGGAGGGAGATACTATGAATTACATAGAGCTAGGTATAGATGCTTCTTTAAGGGTAGAGATTACTCTCTAACTTAATCAAAGGTGACTCTTGCAGTGCTATGGCTTCTTGCCTAGCTACCACGTGCCCCAATCATTCTAATATGCCTTGCAAGTGGAAATCGGGCTTGAAAAAAATAAATTTAAAATTTTGCTGGCTTCAAGCATAACTGAAGCTCATTTTACCATCTTGAAAGAGAGGTTGCTTCATCTAATCTATAAATCCTCACATGGGTAGCTCTTTTCTAAGATTTCTACACTCTATCATGCTTGAAGAGGGTCATGGTAAGACTTGATCATAATGTCTAACTCTCTATGATGAAGAGATACAAGTACTAATATGGCCCTTGGGATGGAAGAAGTGGATGCTACATTCTGAGGTGGTGGAGCAGGTGGAGGAGTTGAGATCAAGGGAGATTACAAAGAAAGCTCAAATATTTTCTCTCGGGTCTTTTTAATGCTCCCATCTAATGGAACATGTCTTTTGTCCGATTTCTCTTGGTTATATCCCTAGTTTCCTTCCAAGCTCTTGCTTTCTTCTTACTAGGTCCATTTGATCTAATCGATTTTTGTTCTTGATCTTGGTTTGAGTTTTTGGGTTGCTTTTGACCCAATGCACTGGTTTCTGCCTGAACACAGGTTGATCCTTAGAAGATGTTGAAATTGGTGATTTTATAATCATGATAGAGAGAGATCTAAAAGCGCACAAAAAACAATTATAGTAGAGGGGAATACATTTGAAATTCCGATTTTCATTGAATCATCTAAAGTGTCTATTAGATATCCAAATGTAGTCTATAATGCAAGCAAGTTCAGGTGAGGAAATCTAAGATTCTTTATTATTGAGAAAGAGAGAGCGCTCAAGTGCACACAAAACAAGTATAGTGGATGGCTATGCATTTTGCAAGTTGAGGCTCACGGAATCACCTTAAGTGCATAGTAGATATCCAACTTAAGCAATCTATAATGGAAGCAATCTGTGATGATGAAATGGAGGATTTCGAAGGTATAAGAGCTTCATCATCACCTTTGGTTTAAGGAAAACATGATAAAGATTTGCAAATCCTTTGAAGAGTCGATATATTAAATTCCTTCTTTGAGTATTTACTAGATTATTTAAAGGAAACAGGCTAGAGGAGTATTGCATATAAACAATTTTCTATTCCTCACTGACTCCCATAGCAAATCGTGGTGCCCTTTTCATGACAAGAACTACAAGTTTTTCTAAGTTGAAATGGAATGTTCTTGCATTGTTTGTATAAAGATTTGACTAATATAGAGGCATATATCGAATAAAAATTAGAGAACATTTTTTATGAGACATAAAGAATGAGGTATACAAGGTACTATAAAATGTTGAGGAAATGCCTATGATTGATCGTTCCATCCCATTACTAGTTTTGCTATATTTTGAGATAGATGGAAGTAAGTGTTTTTTGCTTAAGTGTAATTGAAAGCATGTTGAACATCCGAGAGAATATGCACTTGTAGCCATTGCATTTAATTTTTTGAGGAAGATGAGGAGTTACTATGTGATGATGAGATTGAGGATCTGACCCTCGAAGAGAATATTGATGCAAGGGAGTGCTTAAATGAATGTTCCATAGAGTAAGGTAAGACATTGAAATACAAAGAATACAAAGTGACCAGTAATTCTAGATATTGGATATGACAAGATTCCAAGTAGTAAAAAGCACTTTCCCAAGGATCAAAAAAGGGATGCAAAAGTGGACCTTATGAAGAAAAAGACTTTTGTCTATGATGAGAGGGTGGAGCTAAGAGCATCTAATGCTCTATATTCTTTGATTTGAGAATAACAAACATGCCAAATCAATGTTCTATATGGTTTTTTATTTTTACAAAAAAAATGGAGAAGTGGAGGAGTTCCTACGAAGGCATAAAAGACAATATCTTGGATGCTAGCTGAAAGTAACTACAAAAACAAGGATTATAGTCAACCATGACAACCTCAAAAATTAGGGTATTTTAGCTTTTTTCTTCTTCAAAGAAATATCCCCATATGTCGTGCGTATCCTACTCCTACTAGCTACACGAAGATACTCTTGGTAGAGAAGTTTATCACGTTAAATACTTTTGGTTGTCATCTTTCATTACAATGCTTGAGTAGAGCATATTTAAATGCTTATTTAGGGGTTGTGCTAGCTTTTGGAATAAAGAATAGTGAACTTCTACAACCTTATAGAAAAAAAATTGTTAATGCAATTGAAGAAAAATGAAAGAAAAAAAAATTATTAGAACACTTCACAAATGAACAAGACAATATTGAGAAGAGTGTATCATGTACTGAAGAAGATATATGAGATAAGAAATTTTTTGAAAAGTACATCACGGTGGTGCATTTCAAAACATCTACAATACAAAGGAAAATGCCCCATACAAAGTGTCACTAGGTTATGATGCTTTCTGTAATAAAGTAAGTTTATGATCTAGAGGTCCGATCGGTTCAGACAGATATGAAATCAGACACAGTTTGGTCATCCGTGTGTATGAACAAAGATCTCAAGTTTAAAATTACTAGGAGGTCTTGTGCTCTTGTGAAGAAGTGATCCACTTAGCTTAGTGGTTAAGTCTCAAGGATGTGAAGGAGGAGTTCTTCGGTTCCATCCCCATGGGCGACATGGGGAAGGTATTTTTCCCAAAGAGATCTAGAGACTTCTAGAAGCATCCACTTGAGTTAACTTGAGTTGAGTGGGATACTTGGTGCACATGCAGTTACATGGCCGACACATGGCTAGCTAGTATCCAATTGCCCAAGAAGGCAGTCCCCTGGAGAGTCATCTCTCTAGCACGTGGTGGTTGTAATCCTTGTTCTCTTGCATTCGTATCAGAGCATGAAGTTCCTAGTGTAACTTGGTAAATTCACTCTTTTGACTCAAAGAAATGCACAAGAATTGCATTCCCAATAAGGATTCAGAAAGACTGAATGTGACATCAACTTAGTTTCAAGTGAAGCATTATTTGATAAAAGTAGTCAAAGTACAAAGTAGTAAATGAATAATAAAGGTGTATCTAAAAAACATCCCTGGCCAATTCACAGTTTCTCGATGTCCGATCTAGGCACAAACATGTGAACTGGGTGTATTCAACTTACTAGTCCATTTCTGGGCATGACTAGTGCATGGACTTAGTAATGAAGGTGGGATTTTTATCCCTTATAAGACTTTGAGAACTCTTGATTCACTTAAATTTGTTTTGGATAACTTGAAGTTTGGTTGTCCCAAACATCTAACTTGGATGTTTGTATAATGGTTAACTCCTATCCAACAGTTACTTGATTTTCACCCCACTAGAGGACTACTTTGTCCTAATGAGTTTAAAAATAATATGTGAATTGTAGGAGAAAGTTTACCATTTTCTTTGAGTCAACCATACTATAACTTGAACAATTCAAATTAAAAATGAAAATTTTTCAACTTAGGATACTTTTCTCAGAGTCTTGAGCTAAAAGTTCTTGGGAATTGTCAATCTATTGAGCACTTCCTAACTTCTCTATTTTAGAGTATACTAGACTCTAGGAAATCATTTATGCTATAGCTTGAAGCAAACTCAAATAAATAAGTTCAGTTAAACTTATCGTCTTTTGATGTTTGAAAATATTCTTGTACAGAACATCTATATAGGATGTTTAATATAGTTACCTGGCTCTATCCAGATAACCCTTGAATTTTATGAAAAGAATCAGATACCATATCTAAGTCAAATCCGAGAGATTCGAAAAGCAGAAAGATAGAACTAAAACTCTGTTCAACCAATTCAAACTTCAAAGATACTTAAACTTGCTATGAGTCAAAGTCTAGATAACTCAAGACATTAACTTCTCAAAGATCTATTTCAACAAGGTATTGAAGCATTTTCTCTATCTTTAAGAGAAATAAGCTAGATTCTCAAAAAGATTCAATGCAAATCGAAAAACATCATCCAACCACAAGATACTAGTGTGGTAACCAACATCAGTGTGTCAACCATCTGAGGTTTTGTTGATGAGTTTTGTATTCAAATAATGCTTCACTTGAGACTAAGTTGATGTCACATTCGGTATTTTTGACTCCTTACTGGGAATGCAATTCTTGTGCATTTCTTTGAATCAAAAGAGTGAATTTACCAAGTTACACTAGGAACTTGATGCTTGACTTAATCAATCAAATCCTTAGTTGAAAAGACCAACTCAAAATCAAAGTCAAACTTTTTTCAGAAAAGTCTTATAAGGGATAAAAATCCTCCCTTCATTTCTAAGTCCATGCACCAGTCATGCCCAGAAATGGACTAGTAAGTTGAATACACCCAGTTCACATGTTTGTGGCTAGATCGCACATCGAGAAACTATGAATTGGCCAGGGATGTTTTTAGATCCACCCCTATTATTCATTTACTACTTTGTACTTTGACTACTTTATCAAAGTGTAAAGCGAGAAAGTGTTTTTTGAATCATTGGACAGGGATGCCACCACAGAGATGATACATGTTCTTCTCATTCTAGAACATGACCATGTTCTTCCAGTTTTAGAACGTGAGGCTCGGGGGTTGCCTATAGTAGATATATAGCTCTATTTTTAAGGACGAAAATATTTTTCCAATGGGGAAGAATGTAATAAAGTAAGTTTATGATCTAGGGGTCCGATCGGTTCAGACAGATCTGAAATCAGAAACCGTTTGGTCATCCGTGTGTATGACCAAAGATCTTGAGTTTAGACTTACTAGGAGGTCTTGTGCTCTTGTGAACAAGTGATCCACTTAGCTTAGTGGTTAAGTCTCAAGGATGTGAAGGAGGAGGTCTTGGGTTCAATCCCCATGGGGGACATGGGGAGATTATTTTGCCCAAAGAGATCTAGAGCCTTCTAGAAGCATCCACTTGAGTTAACTCGAGTTGACTGGGACACTTGGTGTACATGCAGTTACATGGCCGACACATAGTTGGCTAGTATCCAATTGCCCAAGAAGGAAGTCCCCTAGAGAGAGCTATATATATGATTAATAAATTCTCTTTTGCTTCTCCATCTCTCTTTTTCATCAAGAGCATTAGATTTTCTAAATGCGTTAACATTTTTCTCTCTTCTTAATTGCACTTCCTATACAACTTGAAAAATCTTAGATGAATTTGCACTCTCCTTAGCATGAAAGTTTTACATTAATTGTTTGAAATACCACAACAAGAGTTCTTAAAGGTTGTTCCATTAGTGATTTCCCCCGCCATGTTGGATATGCCTGAAGTATGCATTACATGCCATGTAATTAGACTTCTCCGTAACGTGGGTGCTCCAAATTCTTGGATCACCATATTCTTGTAAGAAGAAGGGAAAATGGTTGAGGATGATGTGCTTCCATAATCAGTAATAAAATATGTGACACAAACATATGCAAGCTATATTTTGTTGCAAATGATATCTCTTTTAAAAATAGTGTTTTTGAAAATTTGATGGTGGGCTTCAAAGATTTTGAATAACAAATCTCTACCTTTGCATTTCTTGATGCAGCCTCATGTTATTTAATTTTCCTCTTGCGAGGTCTGAGACATGTTTCTTTGTTATTCTCTGTTTTAGATGCTTTTGTAGACTTCTAATCTTCTCTTCTTGGTTCAAGATTGTGGCATCTTGAAAATTCAAGATCTCCCTCAACCAAGAAAGTTTGTTATTCTAAGCTTAGAGTACCTATCTTTCAAGGAGAGGTGTTGCTAAAACTATCTTACAGTATCCAAGCATTCCTTTCTCATCATCCCCAAAAAACCTTAGAAGAGTGCAGGTAGAATTGAAGAAAGATGGATTATTGAAGGTTAAGGGTCAAGGGGATAAATAGACATGTCATACCAGATATCTACACTGTGCCCTACAAAATAATTTAGTACATTCTTTTGATATGCTAAGAGAGAATCCCATATGCATTGTTTTTGGACTGGAGCATGAGGAGGTGGAAGGTCAATGTAAAGATGGTACTTTGTAGTTTGATGGGAGTCCACCAATGCCAATACAAGCAAAAGGGTCTTACCAATATAGGATAAATCCTATTTCAAGATGTTTTAATTTAAAGAATTCTCTCGTAATCTCATAGAATTAACTTTCTATCATGCCACTGAGTAGTTAATAATAGCTTAGGCACGTGATTTTTAGCCAAGAAGTGAATCCTTTCATGTCAAGAAATTAATCCCCTTAAGGGAAGAATTGAAGAGTTTCATTTTTTTTATATGGATAATAGGGAAGTATGATTTTCTTATAGAACTCTCCTTTTGACCTCAAAATAGCTCCAATGACCATCAATATGAAGTTGATTGTGCCCTTTAAAATTGAAAATCACCCACAAGTGATTTTGATCCCAATATTTTAGGAAATTTGTCTTCCAATATAGCTAGCACCTTCCCAATAGAAAATGGAAAGAGACTTCCTTGGGTAGTGGCACCACAACAAAATGTTCAAAAACTAAAAAATGTAGGATAATTATTTTCGGTTTTTCAACAATTACTTAGAGTTGCACAGATGGTTGATTAGTTAAGATTACTCAAGAACGCATGGATTTGGATAATGATAGCCCAAGTTCCTTCATAATGTAATTTTGCATCATGTTGATGGCCAGAACACCATCAACGATTACTTGACTCAAGTTTTTCTCTTTTATTATCATTGTCAACCTCAAGCTCTTCTAGTCTATGAGTGCAAGAGAAAGCTTGAGTACAAATCCATCCACACCGTACTTTTGAATGCTCCAAGTAAATCACATTTTACATATCTCTATTCAATTGTGTGGTGGAGACTTTTTAATCTCCAAAGGTCTGATCTATACTGATCTAAGAACACTTCTATATCAGTTATGGATCAAACTTTACACAAATATTGTCTTCTTTTATCAAAACTTTCACTAACACTTCTCTCAGTAAAGAAATTCTTCTTCAGAAAGTCTACTTCAGAAATGCACTTCATTATCTGCACATATCTTCAGATTTCTTCAAATCAATGATACACATATCTCCACACTACCTTTGCGCAATCATATTAACCATTAGTTCTTCAAAAGAATCATTAAAACTTTAATTTGATCCTTAAGATCAAAAGTATGTCAAAACCTGTCTTTTTGAACAAGCGACTTTGACAAAGGTAACTTCTAAGGTTGATTTCTCACAGCATAGATCCCATTTTGCTGAATGCTTTTAGCCATAGCTTCCTTACCTTCTAACTTAGATTTTGAATGCTCACTCATCAAAAACTTTACACTATGCAAGTAGGAAAGGAATCAGATCATAAAACTTTGAACATAGCTTCATTAGCTTTCAGATTAGATGTGTACAAAAGGATTTCTGATCCATATGATGAGACTGAGAGAAATCTACAAAATACACGTCCCTATTTTCTCAAGATGACTCTCTTTACATCTATCTCTATGACACTTGTCTTCTAATGAATCTCTCATGTGTTTCTTTTCATCATTGACTTATAAACATATAGTTTTAGACTTATCCCGCATCTATTACATTACTCCTCATCATCCTAAGGATTATCTATACTCAAGTTACAAGAATTTCCAATTCTAATGTATGTATGTATAGAGACTTCACTTCTGAGATCTCTTCACTTTCTCAAGTGTCTTCTTTCACTTCAATCTGATCATAAGCTTGCATCAAGCTCTTTGTAATCATCAATTTGTGATTGGTTTGTTCCAACAGCTCCCCCTCAATCACTAATTGTGATTATTCCATTCTTCTTCACTCCTGCCATCTCCTTGAATCTTTGTAGCTTAGGTCCATCCAAGCTTTTTGTTAACATATCTGCAACTTGTTCTTTTGTTGGAGTATACATCATTCAATCTCTTTGTCAAGTACCTTTTCTCTCAAGAAATGATACTGAATCTCTATATGCTTAGTCTTGGCATGAAAAACGAGGTTAGCTGCCAAATACAATGAACTCACATTGTCTCCAAAAAAATTTTGAGTGCTCTGATCAGTTCCAAAGCTCTTCAACAGGGTTTTTAACCATATTACTTCTTTTGTAGCCTCTACCATTCCCTTATACTCAGCTTCTGTAGATGACAAAGCAATTGTATGTTGCTTCTTTGAGCACCAAGAAACTAGTTTATCTCCAATATAACAGAGATACCCATGAGTAGACCTTCTATCATCTGAATTACCTGCCCAATCTGCATAACTAAACACTTTGATTCTTGTACCACAAGTAAATCCATAATATAGACCTTCACTTAGGGTTCCTTTGATATATGTGAGTACCCTTTGAGCTGCAATCCAATGAGTCTTCTTTGGACAATGCATGAATGGTGATAACACACCTACTGCATATGATAGATCTGGCCTTGTCAAGATAGCATAGATTAAACTACCTACCAAACTCTAATATTTCATCATGTCATTAAACTCTTCACCTCCATACCTGCTCAATTTATGATTTACCTCCAATGGTGTACTTGAAGGCTTGCAATCCTCCATGTTGAATTTGACTAGAAGATTCTTCAAGTACCTCTCTTGTGTAACATACACTCCATGTTGAGTATATACAATCTACATTCCTAAGAAATAAGAAAAGTTTCCTAAATCACTTATCTTAAACTCCTTCTCTATTTGTTTCTTAAGCTCATTGATTCCTTGAGCATTTGTACCTGTGACAATAATATCATCAACATAAATACACATGTATATGTATCCATTTTCACTTGCTTTCACTAGCAAGCTACTATCTTCCTTTGATGCTTGAAATCCACATTCATTCAAGAACTTAACAAGCCTGTGATTCCATGCTCTTGGAGCCTGCTTCAACCCATACAAAGCTCTCTTGAGCTTACACATATAATCTGATCCAATTGAATCCATCAAGCCTTCTCGTTGCTCCATGTACCCTTCATCTGCAATGTATCCATTCAGAAATGCATTCTTCACATCTAATTGTGATAACTTCCATCCTTTACAAGCAGCAATAACAATCAATGATCTAATTGTAGACATCTAAGCAATAGGACTAAAGGTTTCATCATAATCTACCCCATAAGTTTGGGCATAACCTTTGACCATAAGTCTAGCCTTGTATCTAGACACCTTACCATCTGCAAATCTTTTTGTTTTATACACCCACTTACATCCAATGACTTTCTGATTCTTTGGTCTTGGCACCAATTCCCATGTTTCATTTTCAAGTAGAGCATCATACTCTTCTTGCATTGCCTTCTCCCAATTCTGCTTTCCTATAGCTTCTTCACATGTGATTGGATCCTCTTGTGTCTTCACAATGTAAGCATAATCTTTTGTTGTTAGAAAAGATGTATCATAGCTATACCTGATAGGCTCTTTTCTTTCCCTTGAGGATCTTCTGACCTCTGCACTTCTTGAAGTCTCAGCCACATTTGATTCTGGATCAAATCTTGGCCCATCTTCAACATTATCCTGCAATTTACTTTTATAGTCAAGATCATCAATATCTTCTTCATACATATTTACTTTTGCCTTCCCTTTCCTTTGTATTTCTTCGACACCTGCATAATCATTTGTTGACCCTGTATACCATGTGCTTTGCTCATCAAATGTAACATCTTTGGTAACAAGAAATTGCTTTGTGGATGGACTCCACAATCTCTAACCCATCTGTCTATCATCATACTCAATAAACACATACTTCTCTACTTTGGGTTCTAGCTTATGTCTCAATTGTAAAGGAACATAAGCATATGCTAAACATCCAAATACTTTACAATGATGAAGAGTAGGTCTCTTACCCCACCATGCTTCATAAGGAGTTCTTCCATCCAAATCTTTACAAGGTAATCTATTCACAAGGTATGTTGCAGTGTTGATAGCTTCTGCCCATAAGTAATTTGGGCAATTCTTTTCCTTCATCATTGCTCTTGCAAATTCTACAAGAGTTCTATTTCTTCTTTCTGCAATTCCATTCTGTTGAGGAGAGTACCTACAAGTTACTTCTCTCTTTATACCTGCATTCCACAAATAATCATCAAACTCTTTAGAAAAATACTCTCCCCCTCCATCTGATCTCAACCTCTTGAGCTTTTGTCTTGCAATCCTTTCAGCATAAGCATGATAATGCTTGAATGTGTTGAAGACTTCTGATTTGTCCTTGATTACATGTAAAGTAATCCATCTAGTTGCATCATCAACAAACAACACATAATATCTGGATCCATTTATGCTATAGTCCCTTGATGGACCCCACACATCTGTATGAATCAATTCAAGCATATTTGAATACTTGTACCCTGATTTATTATATGAACTTTTGTGTGCTTTACCTAATTGACAAGCTTCACACTTGTACACCATGTGTTGCCCTTCAACTTTTGGCAAACCAAGCACCACATCATTCCTTGACATTTCCTTTATGGCTCTCTTATTGAAATGACCTAGCCTTTTATGCCATAGGTCTAACTCAGACATCTTTTGACTTCCATAAGTAAATAAGGCATGTCCCACATTACCTTGGACTTTGAGAGTAAACAACCTTCCTTCCTTTTTACCTGCAATAATGTTTCTATATCCCTGATTTGGATCTTGCACATAAACACCATCATTTGTGAATTTGACTTCATATCCCTTCTCCACAATTTTCCCCACACTTATCAAATTTTTAGGAATAGTAGGCACATAAAGTACCTTGCTCAAGAGTGTACTTCCATTCTTTGTTTTCACTGATCCAATGCTTTCCACCTTATGCTTAGTATTGTCACCTGTTTGAACTATATGTCCATTCACCTTTGCTTCCATATCAGTCATCAGTGATATATTGCCACTCAGATGATTGCTACATCCTGAGTCAATATAAAACACCCTTTGGTCTTCTCCTACTGCTTCATGAGTTGCATCCAAGATGAGAGTCATGTCATCCTTTTGATCTGATGCATAATTATAATAATTGTTGTTGTAGGACTGAGATGGAAAACTTCTTCCACCTCCTCTAGCATATGATGGCCTACCACCTCTTCCTTTGAAGTTGCCTCTTTCGTTTCTGCCTCCTCTACCTCTTTGATTCTCTGATTATTATTTCCTCCATTTTGATTGTTATACCAACAATCATTTTCCAAATGATTGGTTCTGCCAAAAATCCAACAAGCTTTAGTATTATCTTTGTTGTTACCTCCTCTTCCTTTACCTCTGAAATTCATCTTTCCTTTTGTAAAGTTAGCTTGACTTGAGGTCCCTTCATCATCAGTTGAATGCTTCCCTTTGCCATTCTTTTTCTTGTCCTTGGAGTACATAGCTTGGCTTGCACTCCTATCATTGTCTCCCTTAATGTCATGCTCAAAAGTTAGCATGTGTCCTAGCAATTGATTAAGATCAGGAGTAAAGTGATCAAGTGACAATTCTATGGAAAATATGAAAGGCTTCCACTTCTCATCTCCTCTCAGACCTGTAAGTATTTGCCTTACCAACTTATCCTCTTCAATGTCTTCATCTACTGCTCCCAAGCTATCTGCAATATCCTTCATCCTTGCCACATGATCAGAAATTGATTGTGAACTCTTCTTCTTGAAAGTGATGAATTCTGCCCATAATGAGGACTTCCTTGACTTGGTTGTGTTTTGGAAATGCTCTTCCAAGGCATTCCACACATCTGTTCCACTTTCTAAACCTCTGATGTGAGGTAGAAGATAATCATTTACAACCATGTAAATAATACTCCTAGCTTGAGCATCCTTTCTCATCTAGGTCTTCAAATCTGCAAGCTCTTCCCTAGTTGGAATACTAGGATCTGCAAACTCAGGCTTTTCTTCTTCTCCTGTAATGAATGCCATTAAATCTTTGCTCATGAGGCGTGCCTCCATCCTCATGGACCAAGCTGGATAGTTCTCCCTATCTAGCTTATCAATCTGCAAGCTTTCTCCCATCTTTGATCTTCTGTGTCTACAATTACTATGATTTATGATAATAGAATGTACCTTGGATATGAAGCTTTAATCCCTCTTGATCCTTTGAACTCGTACTTGATTCTCCTTTAGGTTTTCTTTCAAAATTTGATCCTGTGCTCCTTTAATTTGAAAAAACTTCAATGTGTGCAAGAGTCGAAACTTCCAATACTCTTTACTTCACTTGTATTGCACCTTCAGCTCTGATACCACTGTTGGAGACTTTTTAATCTCCAAAGGTCTGGTCTATACTGATCTAAGAACACTTCTATATCAGTTATGGATCAAACTTTACACAAATATTGTCTTCTTTTATCAAAACTTTCACTAACACTTCTCTGAGTAAAGAAATTTCTTCTCCAAGAAGTCTGCTTCAGAAATGGACTTCATTATCTGCACATATCTTCAGATTTCTTCAAATCAATGATACACATATCTCCACACTACCTTTGCGCAATTATATCAACCATTAGTTCTTCAAAAGAATCATTAAAAATTTAATTTGATCCTTAAGATCAAAAGTATGTCAAAATCTGTCTTTCTGAACAAGGGACTTTGATATAGGTAACTTCTGAGGTTGATTTCTCACAGCATAGATCCCATTTTGCTAAATGCTTTTAGCCATAGCTTCCTTACCTTCTAACTTAGATTTTGAATGCTCACTCATCAAAAACTTTACACTGTGCAAGTAGGAAAGGAATTAGATCATAAAACTTTGAACATAGCTTCATTAGCTTTCAGATTAGATGTGTACAAAAGGATTTCTAATCCACATGATCAGACTGAGAGAAATCTACAAAATACTCGTCACTATTTTCTGAAGATGACTCTCTTTACATCTATCTCTATGACACTTGTCTTCCAATGACTCTCTCATGTGTTTCTTTTCATCATTGACTTATATACATATACATTTAGACTTATCCCGCGTCTATCTCATCATCCTAAGGATTATCTATACTCAAGTTACAAGAATTTCCAACTGTAATGTACATATGTATACACGCTTTACTTCTAAGATCTCTTCACTTTCTCAAGTGTCTTCTTTCACTTCAATCTGATCATAAGCTTGCTTCAAGCTCATTGTAATCATCAATTTGTGATTGGTTTGTTCCAACATTGTGGAACTTTTCATATCATATCATACAAACTAACCCTTTGGAAAATGTTCTTCAAAATATGATCCATATCAATTACTGTTGTTGACCATAGTTGTTGTTCATGAGTTGCTAGATCATTGGTGGAGCTCTCGTGTGCCATATCAACGAAATTATACTATCCTTAAACTTGGCTGGCTATTTAAATTCCTTTATTTGGTGTTGCATTTTCTTTATAGGTGCATCCTTTCGTCTAGATCTAGTAAGCATCAATTTCTTCCTAGATCTTACAATCAATGTGTCATGTTGCATAACTTTGTCATCTATAGCAAACACAAAGATCATGTTGTTAGGAGCTACCCATTTCTATAAAGAATGACCCATATAATGATCTTTCAAGTTATAAAATTAACCAAAAGCTAAAGAACCCTCACACAATGGACACCTTGCTTGAATACGGCTATGATCTCCACATCTTTAAGAAATATGATCTCTTGAGTTCAAGATAGAAAATCCATTACTTCAAGAAGGATCTTTGTAAAATATTTTCATATGTCCCAAAGGTTGTTCCAGAAGAGAGGTTTTAAGCACCCACCTAGATGAAGGAATCCGTTGAGCTACATGAGTGTATGTTGGGAATTCCTTTCAGTAAGTGATGGTCTTTCACTTCATGGCCAACCTTATTAAGGGACTAATAAGCTCATTCTCAATGCACTCACTTGAACAAGGTCCTTATATATTACAAATACTAGACCAAAACATACCTTATGAACTCTTGATTTACTTTGAGATTGTCTAAATTTCTATGCACTTGAGACAAAGAATCTTCCATTGGAGTCTCCTCTAACTAGGTTTCGTTTTCAAAATTTAGGGACGTTAGAAATCGCATCAACTTTCTTGTCTCCACCATGCAATGATGTCCTCACTTCCTCAATCCATACCAACTCCAAGGAACTCATTAGTCTTTCAAAAAAGTGGAGGTTATCCTTCAATCTATGTTGATTGGTCTATGATAGAGCCTTCTTAGTCTACCTGCTTACCATAAATTCTATGGGATCTTCTTGACACTTCGTCACCTCACCTTCCCCGCTAGCTTCAGAAATGGCCCATTTGGTTGCACTCTTAGGCTCGTGGTTGATCCCAAGCCTTTTCTATAGTATTTCTTGGTTTACATTACTCATTAAAGGCCATCTTCAAACCTCTCCAACTAATGAAATGGGCTTCTTCAAACTATGAGTGCCACTCATCTACCAACCTATCTAGGATGGCAAGGAAAAGACACAATAGTGCATCCTCTTTATCATGTAATCCCCTAGTTTACATAATTCTAGGAAGCATATGTGATTTTTATCTTTATTATAATCCATTACAGATACGAAAGTTGATGATTAACCGTGAAAAAGTTGGTTTAGGTCATCCATTGTTCTCCTTTGCAGAGTTTCTTTTCTTCAATAGGGGAAACAGAACTTGTTGATTCTTTTGATATGATCAAATCCTCTTCCCCATTCCTAAGTTCCTTCTCAATAGACATTCTCTTTGATTTTGTTAGTGGAATTTACCAAGATAGCTCCACTTCTAAAATCCTTCTTCAAGTTCCACCAAGCATGCCGAATGTTTGGGATGTAAGGAGGTAGGATGGATAACCACATAGAATCCCTGAATGGTCTTTTTCGTTTAATGAGAAGTATACACAATGAACGGTGGAATGTTTCAAGGTA
Organism: Ceratopteris richardii; assembly: GCA_020310875.1. Classification (NCBI taxonomy): domain Eukaryota; kingdom Viridiplantae; phylum Streptophyta; class Polypodiopsida; order Polypodiales; family Pteridaceae; genus Ceratopteris; species Ceratopteris richardii. Next base: position 106,572,212 of record CM035440.1, on the reverse strand, counting down.
TAATAGGGTATTGATTCTAATTAATATTGTGGGTGGATTCATGTGGATCAACGTAGATTGTCATGATCGAATGAATTGGGGCACCTCATGTAATAAATTAGACTCAAAGTGTAATCCTTTATCTTGCTAATGGTCCAATGGATCTCTATAGAGTGATGACATGTCATGGGGAAATATTTCATAAAGATCATCCTTTTTTTGGATGGTTGGGAGATTCCCTATTTCTTTAGACCATTTCTATTCTTGAATCTCTTGCAACAACTCTTGAGGCTACTTGATAATAGAGGGAGGTATTCCAAAATCCATGGAGCTAGGAATAAAAGCTTCTTTTAGGGTAGAGATTCCCCTCATGTTTAATAGAAGGAGCCTCTTTTGGTGATATGGATTCTTGTATGACCATCGGAGTGATGAAATACTAATGTTCACACAAAGAATAAAGGAAAATTAGGAGACATGAGTACTCCAAGAGGCCCAAATATTTCAATAGCATGGATGCTAGCAAGAAATTATAAGCTCTACGACCACGAAACTAGCAAAATCACCCAACATAGACAATTGTGAAGGGTACTATGGAGGCAAAATTCTTTAGGATGGACTGAGTATTGATGATTGGAGATGGGAAACACAAATGTTAACATCTTTTCTCGATGTTTGTAAGGTAGTTCATAGTTTCATAGCTTCCAACAAATTGTAAATACTTGTATAGGTGGAGACTCTCTCCCCTTCATGTGTTAAGAAATAAGAGAAGGTTTGGAGGAATTCCATGTATGTAAATTTGGAGGGACCAGTATAACAAGAGGAAATCCTATATTATACATAGACTTTTTTCTAGTGTAAAGAATACATTCTTCTTCTTGCAAGCTTATGCATAAGCTTGCAATAAATTTCAAGTGTGTATCTTGCACGTTTTCATACTTTTGAAACTTTTGCATTTCTTTCGTAATGATTGCAACAAGCTTAGGTCTACTCTTTAGGATTGATATTTTGAGGTTTATGAGTGCAACCTCGTACTATAAACCTCACAATTGTGAGTTGCATTTCTAGCAAGGAGTACACTAAAATGGAGCCTTCCAAATTAGGAATTCAAACGGATTTAACGTTGTGTTATCCAAATGTCATTGTGTTCCAAAATTACCCATAAGGCTCACGTTGATTTGAATGGGATCCGCACTACCTAAACTGGCGAAAAAATGTAGAAGACTATACCATGCTAAGTTTCCATATCCATCCTTAGTGTTAATTTTGAGAACACGAATCCTTTTCTTAAGCACAAAACTTTTTTTTTTAAATGGAGGTTTGGCATGCGCCCACTCCCCTAGCTTTAATTACTCCCTGATTTTAACTTAAAAGTACAAGTGTACAGATGAATGGGCATAGTACTCGCACGACCCCCATATCCCACAAAGCAAGGGTTAGAGAAGGTTACATGTATTACAACTAATTTAATATGGCCAATGGGTGTAGTACTTGCAGGACCCCCCATATCCCACAAAGCAACGGTTAGACAAGGTTACATGGGTTACAACTAGTTTAATATAACCAATCGGTGTAGTACTTGCAGAACCCCCCTATATCCCACAAAGCAAGGGTTAGAAAAGGTTACATGGGTTACAAATAGTTTAATATGGCCAACGGGTGTAGTACTTCTAGAACCCCCCATATCCCACAAAGCAAGGGTTAGAAAAGGTTATATGGGTTACAACTAATTTAATATGGCCAAAGCCTTGCACGTCCAACATGTTACATGTCTAACATGGGGATTGAACTCTGGACCTCTGCTAGAAGAGGCCAATGTCAAACCACTCAAACTACGGAGGAGCATAGACATTCAATACAAAACTTAATTTCCAGGTTATCTTTTATGATAAATGTTTCATTTATGGACTGTTTGTATTTGCTTTTATACCACCTTTATGATAAATGTTTCATTTATGGACTGTTTGTATTTGCTTTTACACTGCCGAGTAAAGCTTGTCCATCATTATGCATTCGCCTCTGTAGGACCTTATGGAATTTGTTGAGCTTCAAATATAGGATTAAACTCTTATTGTTTTTGTCGTTTTCTTGGTTTTTGAACTGAAACCCTATGATATATAGCCCTTAATACAATGCCATATGTAATAACCTCAGTAGAGGTATTCAATAATGATGACCACTTCATTCAAAACTTTTGTCCAGCTAGATGGTGTAATGCTTGATGCATCAATTTCATTGAGGTATTCAATAATGATGACCACTTCATTGAAAACTTTTGTCCAGCTAGATGGTGTAATGCTTGATGCATCAATTTCATTTTTTTTGCAATTACCCACGTCCTGTTGTTCTAATGGTTGAGTCATTGGTCTCTTGAGGCTTGGGGTCTAGAGTTCAATCACAGGCCTAGACATATAATGGCTTTAGCCAGTTTGAAACTAGTTAAAACCTGTTGTAATCTTGTTTAACCTCTGCTTTGTGAGATATGGGAGTCTCTTGGGTACTATGTCCATTAACTTGTACAGTTGCTCTTTCAAAGTTAAACCTCCAGGAAGTAGGCGCTTGCCAAACCTTCATTAAAAAAAGAGACTGTGGACTTGGGAGTTCGAACCGCTGTGTCTTTCCAAGAAACCTTTTTTCTTTTTCGTTCTGTAATCCATATTGGCACTGAAGCATCGAGCTCTGACGATTCATAGCATGAAGCTACATAGCGTCGAGCTCTGACGATTCAGAAAGAGGTAATGGAAAACCGTTGCATCAGAAATCGATTACGGTGATGCACATAGGGAAAAGCATATTTCATTTGGTGGCGTCAAGCGAAGCACACGCTCCCAAACATCCTGTGCCTCGGAATTGGCATATATGCGAGCTGGCCATGCAGCGTGTTCGCTGCTGTAGAACAGGGCCAAGATCTACACCTATGCTTGACACCATCGAATGTTCTCGAATGACGTTACACAGTGCTTGATGACTTCAAAATTTTGAGGGAATGGCTGACCTACACAGCAGATCACTACGAATCTGTGGGCTGCAGCTTTGTTGAGAGTATGTATCAAAGGAGCTTTCATCGTCCGAAAAGCTGTATCTCAGGTTTTGATGCATGTACAGAACATCCCAGTGGATAAATTCGAAGGCGAACAGGAGCTTTTAGACGTACATGGCGGACGTAGGCGAGGGCTCTACCTCGTGTACTCCAGTTATTCGTGAGGCGCAGCTGGGCACAGATCGCTAGATGGTCCGTTCATAGTCCCAGGCTCCAGCACAGATCACAGATCGCTAGCATGGCGATGACTTAATGAGGGACAACCTCTCTGAGAGAATTAGGGAATGCTTGACGCAAAGAGATGACGACTACGCGTCTTCACCAACTGTTCAATTGCGGATAGAAAAGACTGCCAGCAAGGTGTTACTTTTGGGCAGACTATGACCATCGCCTTTAGCTTCAACTTAAGGAATCCACAGTCGAACGGATGTGGCGTGGAAAGTAGAGGTGTGGCTCCGCAAGTACGCCAAAAGAAGATGACCTCCTGTGTCTTGAGAACGGACTCCGCTCTTTTACACACGATGTTCTGCAGCCTTGATACTCGCACAGCAATGCACGGCCATGGATGTTCCTCAGATCAAATCTGTGAGTTTTCGCATACTTGCAATGAGCGGAGATTCCTGCGCAGCAAGAGGCCGGAAGTAAAAGAGTGCACGAAGCAGAAAACATTCCCTCACCTGCTCTTTGCATCATCTCCACAGAAGATGACACTTCAGCGCTTCATGGCGTTAAGGGATTCCAGTGGTTGACAGCTGCCGACTCTGGATGCATTTTCTTTTTCGCAGAAACACAAAACAGAGTGAAGCTTCAGCTTCCACATGCATTGAAGCAGCAATGTGCCTCTTACGGATGGCAGAAGCGTGCGTGACATAATGCAGGGAATCGTACTTGCCGTGGACAAGAAACTGTGACAACTACAGAAACATTCGTGCCTAACGGTACAGTTAGTCGGGAAATGGAAGATGCCAAGTTGTAGTGAAGTCGCTGATTCATTGTATGTTCGCTCAATTGCTCTCCTAATAAAGATTGAGCTTGTCCAAGCTCGTGTAGCCTAGTGCTTTGATGATTTGACTTTCCTGGAGGAACTTCTGAGTTCAAGTTTTGGTAAGACATATCTATGAGTTTCTCAAAGATGGGTGCCTCTATCTTAGGAGGTCCAATAAGAGTTGGATCAACCTAATACAATTAATAAGATCTAGATGTCTCATGATATAACTAGTTCGATTCAAAGTAAGTGGAAAGAGAATAAGCTTAAAGGAACATGCATGGGATTCTTTGATAGTTGATGAACTAACCGAGAGGAAAGTGATCAAATGATAGAGCTAAACCTCCACTGGTTCTTCAGGTTAGAAACAAATCTCGCATTACTGAGGTTTAACATTGAAGTAACTCTATTAAATTCTCATATATTGATATCCTAGAAATTAAACAATCAATTCAATCATACATGTAGCAACTCGAGATTTGCAAATTATGAGTTGAAATCTTATGCCAATAATCGAAATCAATATTGAGCTTAACTATCTAGCAGTCGTGGTTTAATGGATGTGCCTTGTACTCCTAGGCAGATGGCCAGGGTTCAAGTCCCACCTACGGCTCGATGCTTTAGAGTTCCCCAAGATGGGTGCCTCTATCTTACGAGGTCAGGTAGCGTGTATTTCCAATTCAATGTACTCAAAAAAAATATTGAATTTAATTGAATATCAGATTTCCTAAAGGGTAATGAACTAGTGTGTAGCAAATGATATTATGATGTTAATGAGGAACGTTCGTTGATGTGTAGCAAATGACATTATGATGTTAATGAGGAACGTTCGTTGAATAAGGCAAGTGAAAGATGTTGTTCTATGGATGTCTTAAGGAATACTCACTGTAATTTGCATGAAAACAAGACTACTGTTTATAAGAAACATTGATTACTGAGAGCTCGTCCTTCTTTCTTTGGAATGTGGAACTTTCAAATTCAAAGCTATCGAAAGTGTAAAACGAATTTTTCCTTTCAGAACTAAAGCTCATGTTGCAAAACATATGAGTCTATAATATTCGAAGAATAATTAGATTTCGGATATTTGATTCCGTGCTCTAAGACTTTAGTTGACGCAGAAAAATTTAAGTATGAAATCTTTTTATGTCATTAGTATATAGATAACAATATCTTGTGCAAGTGGGGTGGGTCACAATAACAATAATCACATTTTTACATGATCTTCCAACACATGAAACTTAACATACATGCCTTAAGACTCAAAAAGATGAGGAGTGAGAGATAGAGAGAGATAGGCAAGATTTTCAAAATGTAAGGTAAGCCAGGATTTTCACCTACACTAACTAACTGATATTTGAATGTCAAGTTACAATTTGTAAATATGACACAAACTCACAATATCTCAATCTGGGTGGAAATAAGAACTAGATACAAGAGATTGTGTGCAAATTGCCTAAGAGGTATGAAAAGTGTGTATGTGAGAATCCTAGCTTACCATACACATTGAAAATCTTGTCTATCTCTCTCTATGTCTCACTCATCATCTTTTTGAGTCTTAAGCTATGTATGTTAATGTTCATGTGTTGGAAGATCATATAAACCTCTTAATATTCTTATTGTGGGCCACCCCACTTCCAACATTTCGTATCAGAGCATAGTTGACATACACCCTTAATAAGATGAGTGATTATAGACTTGACAATGAAGAGAAGCTTGAAGGAATGTCTAATTATCCAATGTGGTGTTTTATGATGATGGATCTATTAGTATCAAAGGACTTGTGGAATATTGTCAATGGAACTTATCCAAGGCCAAGACAAGTTGGAGAAGAGGCTCCTTCATCTTCTAGAAGAACCCTTGTTCCTATTTTTGCTCAACAAGAGGTTAGTGTAGAAGAAGGAACCACTTCATCATTAGGAGTTAGTGGTACTACTATCATATTACTTCCTATAGAAGAGCAATCCAAATGGGATTCAAGGGATGCACTAGCAATTTCATATATTGCTACGGGAGTCAAGAGGCATGTTATACCCCAAATCCAGTCATGTAGAACATATCAATAGGCTTGGTTGGAGTTAGAGAATCTCTATTAGAGCAGAAACCTTGTTAGGAAAGCTCATCTTAGGAGATAACTACCCAACACAAGGATGAAAGATGGTGAATATATTGATTCACATATTTTTGAGACTCAAAGATTTATGAGATCAGTTACTCAATGTTGAAATAATTATGGGTGAAGAGATGGTAAACACACTTCTAAACTTACTTCCATCTTCATATCATTTTTTTGTTACTTCTCTTACTCTTAGTGCAAGAGATAGAGAACGTTCATTTGAATAGATATAGTTCCTATTACTTCAAGATGAAGATCAACAAAAAGGAATGGAATAGAATGATGCATCCATGTTATCATCATCAAACAGAAAGAAGAAGGAGAATAAGATTCAGCAGTCCAAGAAGTGAAGTAAGTCTTCTAGTCCTACGTCTTCCAATCCTTCTTGTAATGCTTCCTCTACACCCAAAGAAAATTCTTCAACTACATTTGACTCAAAGAAAATAGTATGCGATTACTATAAGAAATCAGGTCATTACATAGCACAATGCAAAGCACGGATTTTTCATGAGAAGAAGAAACCATCAGGTAACAATGTTGAAGATGATCCAAAACCTAAAACTTCAAAGGTAGACTCTTATCCATGTGTTACTATTGAAGAGGAAGTTTTTGATCAAGTAGCATTTAATGCAATCTCACATAATCCTTGGATTTTTTAATTCTAGAGCTACTAAGCATATGATAGTTGTGGAAAGGTATTTTCTTTTCTTTCTAAATCTTTAGGAGAAGAGTGACCATTGCATATGGTCATGATTTGGATGTTGTAGGTGTTGGAAAAGTGAACCTAAAGTCAAGAGTAGGTGGAAATTTCACAATTGCCAATGTTCTTTATGTCGAGACATGAAGAAGAATTGCTCTCTATCTCTACTTTCTTATAAAATGGTTATAAATTTGTTTTTAAGAATCATTCATGTTAGATCCTCTCAGCTCATGAGGAGCTTTGTCTACTGCAAGGTGAAAATAGAAGTGGCATGATTATGTTATCCAAACTAAGTCATGCTAATGTTTCAAGATCTAAAACACCTAAGGCAAACATGAAGTTATTGCATGCTAGATTTGCTCATATCAGTTACATAGCTCTCACACATATCAAATATTAAGATATGGTGGAGAGTTTGCCTAATTTTGTTGTGCCAGATGATGCAAAGTCATGTGAAGGATGTCTTGAAGGAAAGCTTCACAAACTAGCTCTCGAGAAGCATGGATACATCATACCCACAAGGAAATTGGAGATCATACATTCATATGTGAATGATCCAATCAGAACATATTCTATTTGAGGTTTCAAGTATTTTGTTACTTTCATTGTCGATTTTTATAGATATTGATGGATTTATGCTCTTAAAGTGAAGTAAATGGTTTTTCCTACTTTTAAAAAGTTATTAGCTATGGTTGAAAATAAAATTCAGTCAAGGATTCACATTTTGAGAACTGATAGAGGAGGACAGTACATGTCTGAAGACTTTAAGTCTTTTCTTGAAGACAAAGGTATCTCTCATCACCTCACTATTGCTTACACTCTAGAACATAATGGTGTTGTAGAGAGAAAGAATAGGATACTTGTTGAGCTGATGTGTAGTGTGATGTCATCCAAAAAGCTATCTCCCAAGTTTTGATTTGACACAACATACAACTAATCACATTCGCAATAGGTCTTCTACAAAAGCCTCAAAGGTTATTACACCTTGTGAAGCTTATTATGGGTAGAAACCCAATGTGTGTTACTTCAAAGTATTTGGTTCCCCAGCTTATGTTCACATTGAGAAGAAGGATTGTGGTAAGCTTGATGTAAAATCCATTAAATCTGTCTTTATTGGTTATGCAATTGAAAGCCAAGGATATCGATTCTATGTTCGAGATACAGGTGATATCCTACTCTCATGGAATGCATATATTGCAAAAAGTTAGATTTATGATAAGAAGGAAGAGATTTTAGAATTTAGAAAAGTAGATGACTATGCATTGTTTAGGAGGAATTGAGATTCTTACATTCAAGCATACAAGGGGGGTGATGAAAATCATCAGTACATCTTAATGTTTTGACTTATGAAGTTTGTGAAGATTCAAGAGTTCCATAAGAAAGAGATACTAAAGAACCAAAAAATATTCCACCAGTTCCCAAGAATACACCAAAGCGGTTATACCAAACTTGGAAGGACAATGGTATGACTGAATACACTCAAAAAACGAGAAGTAAAATAAGGAGACAACAAACATAATAGGTAAATTATGTAGAACATTTTGAGATTCATAACATTTTAGCTCTTAATTCAGATGAGAATGAACGAGCTAGTGTTCAAGATGCACAGCAAAGTGATATGATTATCACAGGTCCCAAAGATTCAATTCTTCAGTTATTTAAATGACAACTCATACATTTGTTGTAAATGACTTAGGTATTTTACATTATTATCTTGGGATTGATTTCATGTACAAAGATGAGTGTATCTACATGCAATAGCATAAATACATTGAGAAATTATTGGAAAAGTAGGAGATGATAGAATCCAAGCCTAGGCACACACCTATGGATTTCAGTGTGTCATAAAAGTCAAAAGCATATTTAGAACCATTTGATGCTACATTATATAGTCAAGCAGTTGTTTGCTTGATGTATCTTTTGTCTGGACATTTAGTTTGCACTTTCTCAAGTATCTAGGTTCACTCACAATAAGCTCAAGGTTCACTGGAAATCAATAACTATATATATTTTCACATATCAAAAGTTTTGCATATTATTCTACCATTATGACATTGAATGGGCGTTTGTATGGAAGCAATATCATATGGTCCAACAATCATCAATTAGTAAGACATGTTATAGTATTTATAGCACCCTCTACAACAAAATGACGTGGGAGAGTTGGCATAGGTGAATTGCCTCTCTTTGAACCAACCCAAGGAGGATTCTCATAGATGGCGCAGTGCAAAAAAAACAAATAGATTTTTTGTTAGAGTGAAATTTTTTGTGAAGAGTCATTCAATGCCATTTTTTGTGTTTTTTTCAGGATGATCATTGAAGACGATTACATTTTGTTTTTCCAACTAGCTGTTTATGGGATTCCTCAAAGCTATATAGCAAGGGAGTTGGCTCACTTTAGATTATCTTCTTATTAATCACTCAAGGAGTTGTCTAGGCCATCAAACAAGAGAGTTGCTAATACTCTTTGAGGAGGTGTGCTCTACATTTGGAGATACTTGGAGGAGTTTGTTTTAGCTAATCATCAACAATCTTCTTGATGTACTATGAGTAGCAAGGCTATTTATGGTCATACTTCTTAATTCACTAGTTTCTAATTTAGGAGAATCAAAATTTAGGTTTGTTGTAAAAAAATTCTAAACTCTTCATATTCTCCATATTCTCAAACACACACTCTTCATACCCCTTAGGCACTTTGCACACAATCTCTTGTATCTAGTTGAAAGATGGATTGATCTTATAGCTATTCAAGTTAAAAGGAGAATTGTTTATAATTGTGTCTTTCAATATGCATAATAGTGCATCAATTTTATAAAGTTTCAACTAGATTTAAGTGTGATGGGACAAACCACCTATATCCCACACCTCTATACATAGTATGTGTCACACATTGATCCACAGGGATCATGATATTGATCCATAGGCATCAGTTCATGCATGTGAGGGAAAAGGGCCACCTAGCCAAGGTCCCAAGGTTAGGGGATACCCAAAGGTACTAAAGTAGTAACGGGAATAAGTGTTGCATGATGGACACATGTTCAACTAGAATATTCTAGATCATTGCTATTTATAGAGTACAAGAGGGTATACATGGATAGAAGGAGAGTGTCACACACATCATTCAAGTCTTTGTCTTCCAATGTATTAGAGCATATTTGATTGTGGGAGTCTCCTCCATTGTATTGCATTTTTTCTCATCATGGTCTTGTTTATGTGTGGGTGGCACATTTTTCAAGGTTCTCAGAGGGTTGTAATTGTCGGGTTCAATGCAACATGAGACCAAAAGAAGTGTTTTTGGATGAGCCTATATGAACCCCCTCTGCAGTATAATCACATGTGCATGCACTCAAGTCATCAATCTATAAGTGCCCACACAAAAAGAAGCCTGCCCGCGCGTTCTGAGGTGTTGCCCATGCGAGTCCGATAGAGAGTGAGAGAGATAGATAGATAGAGATAGAGAGAGAGAGAGACAGAGAGAGAGAGACAGAGCTGACATAGTTCTTCTTCTCTACTTGACGTGAATAATAAGAAGATTGTGTGTTATATATAGGCCTCTATGTGCATGTTTGTGCTACATGTGGGATAATTCCCAACTTCTATGTGCTCTTGGTGGCTTTGAGAGGCATCAACAACGAAGCTTTTTGAAGTTGATAGTGGTATGAGAGCCATAAGTGGAGTATCAAAGATAGAAGAAGGATCTACTAAGGTGAAGTAAAGTCCACATAAAAGTTTGAACGAAAGAAGCAAAGAACATGTAGGTAAACAAGAAATTCAAGAAAAAAGTTATCAAATCAAGAAGAAAATTCATCAAGAGGAGTAGCTCTTTTTTTAGGTAAAATGTGTCTTTTTTTTATATTCAGGAGTTGAATCCAACCAATGATTAGAGAAGATCAGTGAGAGAAAGGGATGAAAGGAAGAAAGGAGTCATCTTTATTCTATCTCAACATGTTAGCAACTCCATGATAGGACATATTGAAAATCCGGATACATCAAAGAAGGTGCGGGTGCTTGGAGAAATTGTAATCCACCTCCACAAAAGCTAGGAAAATTGAGCTCAAAAATCTCGCAAAAAGTTCTTTTCAAGGTATTAATGAATACATATTAAAGTTTAAAGAGCTTGCAAATGTATTAGGGTCAATCATTGTGCCCTAGATAATGATGATCTTGTAGTGCACAGCCACACTTTAAAAGGACTTGCACAACCTACATGTTTAAGGGACTCTTTTCCTAATTTTGATCAACTAATCAATCTAATGGTTATAAAGGAATTGTTTCTTGCTAGTAATCATTCCAAGGGTAGCTAAGGGCAATTGTTGTACATACATAGAGGAAGAGAAAGACAAAATCAAGATGCTACAAGAGGAAAACAAAAGGAAGAAAGTAAGGGAGAATGTTCCCAATACACACAAAACAACTAGACCATTCAATTTATGTCACATATGGAGACAAGAGGATAACGATTTGGACCTATGGGATAAATGAATAAGTCAGATCAACCTACAAAATCTCAAGGACATGCAAAGGAGGGTCTTGGTAAGAGTCATACCAAAATTTACACCTAAAATGTTGCATGCATTTTGTGTACCTTTGCAACAAGGAAAACAATCAAGGCCACCCTTCAAGAGGAGTACCTATGTTAGTGAAAATGTTTTAGAACTCATTCATTTGAATATCTAGGCTCGAACAAGAGAAGCATTTCTTGCTCTAAATAGGAATTTGTAACATTAATTGATGTCTTTTAAGAAACTTTTGGTTGTATTTCACTAGGAATAAATCAAATATGTTCCACTACTTCAAGACATTCAAGGCACACATGGAGGAGTTCAGCATGTTTATCAAAAATTTGAAATCCAATGGAGGAGGGGAGTATTTCACCCATGATTTTCCTTTTCCAATGAGTTGAGGTAAACGTTACATGCCAAATTTGAAAGGTGTATCTTTTTGGGATATTCTATGGAATAAAAGGGGTATGAATGCTATAATCCCATCATCAAGGAGCATAAGGTTAGTAGGGATGTTTTCTTGGATGACTTAAAGCCTTGATATGTATGCACAAGTTCATTGTAAGTTGAATGAATAGGTGAGAGATATAAGAAAATGATGATCGAGTTCAAGAAAGCATGGATTTAAGTGGTCCACGAAATTCATCTAGCATAAGAAAAACCTCAACATGGAGTGGAAGGCTTAGAGAAAAAGATAGGGGCTCTGAAGAAAGTAAATTCATAGGAAAAGAGAAGATTGGAAATGAAGATGGAAGCTATGTGGATGAGAACATGTTGGAAGATGAATAGATAGAAGAAATTCAAACCTCAAGAGTGTCAAAACAAAGATAGAATATGGAGAACACACCTAAAGGAAATGAAAGAAGGTCCTCAAGAGTAATATGTCTATTTCAAAGCGTAACATATGATAATTTCATCACAAAGAATTATGCATACATGAATTAGGTAATGAAGGCCAAAGAACTAACTAGCTATGAAGAAGCTAAGGATTGCAAGGAATGGAAAGAGGAATGAAGGAAGACCTTAAGGAACTTCATGAAAACCAAAGTTCAACTTGGTACTAGCTCAATAAGTCATGAAGATGATAGGTAATAAGAGGGTTTACAAATTAAAAGAAATAAAATCCGATGGTTGCATTGCTAGGTGCAAAGCTAGGTTGGTGGCAAAAAGCTTGTCGCAAAGCTATGGGATTGATTATGATAAAACTTTTAGCCCATTATCCAAGATGCCAACAATTATGAATTGATCCTAGTAGCCACCTCAAAGAAATGGAGGTTATATAAGTTGGATGTGAAGGATGCCTTCCTTAATGTAGAACTTGAAGTAGTATACATGCACAAACGTTAAGGCTTTACTAATACTAGGTACCCAAGTTAAGGAAATCACTATATACATGCACAAACGTTAAGGATGTGAAGGATGCCTTCCTTAATGTAGAACTTGAAGTAGTATACATGCACAAACGTTAAGGATTTACTAATACTAGGTACCCAAGTTAAGGAAATCACTATTTATAGTAAAACAAGCACGAATGGCCTCGAATTGGAGGCTAGTAGATTATCTATCAATTTGTGGATAGAAAAGAAACAATTGTAGATCTATCACTTTACATATATCAAATCAAAGCTAGGAAAAGATGTCAAGGTATATGAACTTGGAACACTAAAGTATTTCTTGGGCATGGAGCTAATCTATTCACACAATGGCATCTTCTTGATTCAAAGAAAATACTTGCGGGATGTGCAATTAAAGTTTGGTATGGGTGGTTGTAATCTACTTTATAAGCACATGGATCCCAATATAAATTTGGTTGGACGTTAAGGAGAGTATTTAGAAGATATTACATTATCTAGAAGGATAATCTATTCATCAAATTATGCTACATACACTAGACCTAATCTTGCATATGTAGTAGGTGTAATCTCTCAATTTCTACATGCACCCACTCATAATCCTCTTATGGTAGCAAGAAAAATTTTTAGATACATAAAGCAAACCATCAATCAAGGTCTATTTTACCCTTATGATGATGCTCCTAAGTTTCAAAAGATATAGTGATGATGATTGGATAGGTAGCAAGGATGATTGAAGGAATACATTAGGTTATGTTTTCATGATAGGTACAAAAGTGATCTCATGGAGCTCTAAGAAGAAACTCACTATTGCTCTTTCATCTAGAGAGGTTGAGTACAAAGGGTAAACATTGGATACATATGATCTATTAAGACATTAAGAAAAGGACTTGGGAGTGGAAGTGGAGGCATTTCCTCTTTACAAAGACAATATTTCAAGCACCTACCTGGCTAGCAATCAAATGTTTCATGCATAGAGCAAGCAAATAGAGGTTCATTAAACTTCATTAGAGAAAAGGTGATGACAAAAGAGCTAGATATAAGGTACATGAACACTAAAGTGTAGGTTGTAGAGATGATGACAAATTGTCTTCAAGGTAAAAAGCTTGGAGGACTCAAGGAACCAATCAACATAAGAGACACTCCCCCTCAAGCTTGGATGAAGCTAGAGTGGGCAAAAGGAGAGAGAAAATGTGGGGGGATGAGCTCAAGGGGTTTCACCTTTGCCTAACTAATTCATAACCATCTGATATGCTTGATGGATATGACAAAAATAGAACACTGCCTAGTTGATGGTTTTTGTGGCTGCCAAGTTGATCACAAAGTACATAGGGTTGAGAGTGAATGAAGTCGAATAAAGAACTGACACTGAAAACAACATATCATAATACGAGTGATTATGCTAGCCATTTATGTAATGAATGCATGGATTGGATCGAGAAGATGGAAAGTGGAGTACAAGCACTTTAAGTGGCTGCTAGAAAGTCGTTATTGATCAGTGGGGACATGAAATGGACATAATTTAGATCCATTAATGAGAATGTGAAAGGATTCTTTGATGAGAGTTTCAAACCAAGAAGTAACCGGACCAATTTGCATCGAAATGCAATAAGGGCCAAACCAATGAACCTTAAATTTTTCGGTTGTACGATTATCCTTGGAATTGAAAACCAAAACTAATTGGCCAATCGTAAAGAGAGGGGTTTTTAGGAATCCATCATGGGTAAGAGCCCACCGGACTCATAACTCTTGCATCAAGAAGAAACTTGCAAACCGATCTTCTTCTAAAGATCAAATGACATCTAGCCAATTTTAGATCTAATGTCTAGGAAGCAGTTTATGGTCAATACCAATGCATAGACTAGGAACAAATAACTCCATGGGCATGATGGCTTCAACTACGTAAGTGAACCGGACCAATTTGCATCGAAATGCAATAAGGGCCAAACCAAAGAACCTTAAATTTTCCGGTTGTACGATTAGCCTTGGAATTGTAAACCAAAACTAATTGGCCAATTGTAAAGAGAGGGGTTTTTAGGAATCCATCATGGGTACGAGCCCACCGGACTCATAACTCTTGCATCAAGAAGAAACTTGCAAACCGATCTTCTTCTAAAGATCAAATGACATCTAGCCAATTGTAGATCTAATGTCTAGGAAGCAGTTTATGGTCAATACCAATGCATAGACTAGGAACAAATAACTCCATGGGCACAATGGCTTCAACTACGTAAGCGAATTTAATTGGGGTGAATCCACTAGTGACTTTATAGGTTGTATGATAAGCCCATAAAACAGAGGATAGGATATGACCCCATATCTCCAGTGAGAATTGAATTAACTTCTTCAACATTGTTAATAGTGATCTATTACTACTCTCAACAAGATCACTTGCACATGGATAATAGGGAGTATCAAACTTATGGAGGACATTAAAATCAATAGTTAAAGCTTTTATGAGGTCATTAACAAAATGTGTACCATGATTGGAAACGATTTCCAGATGTAGACCAAAGTGGGGAAAAACATCTCATGTTAAACATCAAGCTACCAAAATTGTAGTGGCATTCATAAGAGTCCACACTTCTGCCCATTGAGTCACATAATTAGTACAAGTTCAAAATGTAATGGTTATTGGTAGAGACATTCAAAGGAGTACATGGGCCAACAAAATCAAATCCACACTTATCGAAGGGTTCTAAAGGAAAAATTGGTTGAAGAGGAAAATGCTACTGGAACAATGGTTACCCAATGTGCTAGCAGGAATCATGTGCAAGAACATAGAGCCAAATATCTCTGCACATTTTAGGCCACCAAAGACGACTCTGCAATACCTCCTTAAGGGTGAGATATGCCACAAAATGGCCTTAGATGGGGTGAGTATGGGCTAGCACCAGAACAAACGGGGCTTCAAGATTAGGAATGCACCACCAGAAGGCTACTGACTAGTCATAGTGATAGAGATGATCAATGATAAGTCAAAAATGTTTACTATACAAGGCAAGCTTTTGGTGTTCCACATGAGGTAAGGACTTTGGTGGTAGACGAATCTTCAAGAAAGTAAAAATAGTGTCATAATAGGTGGTAGTCAGATCCCATCTTGTTGGCAAAGGCTTGTGTTGTACGGTCTAAATGGTCAGAGAAGTCGTGTCTTCGGTCTCTAGTGCTTCACAAGAATCCAATCTAGACAAGAAGTTTGCTAGTGCATGATGATTACCCAATCAGTAGATGATATCAAAGTCAAACTCCTTTAACAAGAGGACCCATCGGGCTAGTCTTCTAGTGCCCGACCGGTTCTATACTAAATACATTAAAGCATGATGATCCACGTGGAAAATAAATTTCTGACCAAGTAAGTAATGGCAAAATATTTTTATGAAATAGATAAGTCCAAAGCACTATCTTTCAATCATTGAATAATTCTTTTTGGCGGAGTCAAGGTGACACCTAGCATAGTAGATTGGGTGGTACCATTTATCCATAACTTGTGTAAGAACACTGCCAACATCTATATCTAAGGTGTCTAATATGGAATGATAGATCCCAATTCCATGCTTGCAGAATCAAAGATTGGGTTGATAGGATTTTAAGACAATCAAAACTGATCTCACACTCTTCTGTCCACCAAAAGTACTTTTATGGACCATTAATTAGTTTATTTAGAGGTATAATGAGGCGTGCTAACCATTGTAAGCATCTTCCATGCCACCAGATTCGACCCAAAAAGCAAAGAGCATATTTTTCTGAGGGAAGAGTTATGATGGAGACCTTTAATTCTCCAATGTCAAGTCTATCTTGGCTTCAAAACACCTCTATGCAAAATATAAACAACAATTTACACCAATACTTCAAAAATTTCCAAGCTTATAGATTAAATGTAACCCTTTCTTCAATTTTGAATCTCTATTCTTCTTCAAGTAATCTGCCTCAAGATTGAACTTCATTACCTACAAATAAAATGGATTTTAATGGTTGAAATTACATAATAATCTTTGTATGATCCTTCCACAACCTTGAGGTGTGATAGACTCTAGATTGGATTGATTGAAACTCTAAGTAATCACTAAGACCAAAGTATGTATTATCCAAAAATGTTGACTTTGACATAGGTAACTTCTAACACAGATTTATCTTAGAATATACCTTATTTTACAAAATAATTTTAGGCATATCTTCCTTATCTCTCAACTTAGATTTCTAATGGTTAAACACATAAAACTTTACATGCATCACTAAGGTCTAAGCAAAACAATGATTGAAGAGATGCACCATTTTTGAGTCTTCATTTCAAAAGCTTGACATGTGAATGTTCCTATGAATCATACAGACTCTATGAACGAATTAGGACATGAAACATTCACCATAACTTGTTTTACTATAAGGCTGAATCTATGTACAAGGATTTTTTATCTACATGATCATCTTTAGAGATATGTAGATAAAACTTAGATCTAGTTCTACAGATTTCACTTGACACATCTATCTCTTCTATGAAAATGAATTCTCTACTTTTGTAAAGTATTAATTGATTGATATAGCCACAAATTCATAAGTGGATCATCTCTGTTACATTTTTATTCACTTGATTTATTAATTTCCTTACTTATTACTAACTATAATATACTAATTAGGATCCTCTGAAGTGAATATATGCACAGTCATGTCTCATGCTTTCTATTCATTGCTCTCTTCATCCTTCTTGGTATTTATATGTACTAACAAACTTCTCTTTATCTCTTTCCATGCTCTATCTTATCTTTATTCACCTTCATAAACACCAATTCGTGATTTCTTTGCTCCAAGAGCTCCCCCTCAATCACTAATTATGATTATGCTCTTCTTCTGTATTCTTGTCGTCTCTTTGAATCTTTGTAACTTAGGTAGGCTCTTGGTTAACATATTTGCTACCTATTCTTTTGTTGGAGTATACATGAATTCAATTTCTTTACCACGTACCTTTTCCATCATGAAATGATATTGAATCTCAATATGTTTAGTCATGGCATGAAAAATAGGATTAGCTACCAAATAAAGTGAGCTCATGCTATCACCATGTATAATTGGAACACCCTAATCAATTCCAAGACTCTTCATCAAATTCTTCATCCATATTACTTCTTTTACTTCTTCTACCATTCCTTTATACTTGGCTTCTATGGATGATAAAGTAACTAAGTGTTGCTTCTTTGAACACCATGATACTAGCTTATCTCCAATGTAGCATAAGTAGCCATGTAGATCTTCTATCATTTGAACTACCTACCCAATCTGCATCACTAAACACTTTAGTCCTACTTTCAAAAGTGAATTCATATTACAAACCTTCATTGGAAGTTCCTTTAATGTATCTTAGCACTCTTTGTGCTGCAATCCAATGAGCTTTATTTGAACAATGCATAAGTTGTGATAGAACACCGATTGCATATGAAAGATCTAGTCTTGTCAAGGTATCATATACCAAACTACATACCAAACTTTGGTAAAACTTCACATCTATGAATTCTTCACCTCCATACATGCCTACCTTATGATTTACCTCCAATGGAGTTCTTGAATTTCTGCAATTTTCCATGTTGAATTTTAATAGAAGATTCTTCAGATACCTTTCTTGTGTAACATACACTCCATGTTGAGTGTAATTCAATTCCTAGGAAATAAGATAGACATCCCAAGTCACTTATCCTGAAATCCTTCTCCATTTACTTCTTGAGCTTTTCGATTCCTTTAGTATCTGTACCTGTAAGTATAATATCATCTATTGGTGCATGTTACCCAAGCCTACATGCTTGATATTATGATCATTTGTAGTCATATGTGTAGTCATGTGAACACCTCTTGTAAAAGAGTATATTTTATCTCTTGTAATTGTAAAAGAAAGAGTGGCTTACCTCATCCATGATGTAAAAAGAGAAATCATCGCTCTAACTACCTAAAACCACGAATTAATGAGTTGAGGGAATATTTCATAACTTTGGGGATCATTTTTAGGTGGAGCCATTCAAATTTGAATTCAAAACTCTGTCCAAAAGAAGCTATAAAAAGAACAAGAAGGAAGTGGTGATTGGCAAGCCTTGTACGTGAACACTTCATGTCATTTTGTAGAGATTGAAGAGCTTAATCCATAGCTCTATCATTCTACTCCCATCATTGCCAATGTGGTTGTAATCATATGTATTGAATCTATACATTCATTAGTCTCCACTTCTCCATTTTGTTCTCTACTATACTCACTCAGAGCAGTAATGTCAAGAGCTCATATCTCGAGGTATACTCAACCATTTTCGGAGTTTTAACGTGCGTTGAATTTCTCTCTTTATAGTTTTTGCATACAAAATTTCATGGTCATTGGATTTATAGCTTGGGAGAAATCTGCATTTTACTCCTTAGTGGTGTATCTCTTCAGAGCCCCAAGAATGGTGGGCATGTTCCAGATTTTGCAAAAAACATTTTTGAGTGCTCAGTTGATCTTTTAAGTTTTTTAACTCGGATTAGAAATCTTTATAAGTCTATTTGCTATGCCCAAAAGGAATTTATCTAATTCGTACCAGGTTGAGAGCAATGTTCATTTTTTCTAGTAGGTATATGTTAAAAAATAGCAAGTTTTGGAAGCTAGTCATTTTGCAACTAGTCTGTCTTGACTTAAACTTTTGAGATACATGTTCCAAAGTACTTGTATGATATTTTGGTGGATTTAAGAAGTCTTAGTTGGTTGGTGTGAAGGTGGTTGTAGTAGCACCAACTCATCTTCGTACTGCAAGATGCTACATATGGACCCGAGAGGTCACATCAGCCACTTAGAAGGTCTTCAAGGGAGAAGAAGAAACCAGAGAGGTTCGGTTATGATACTTCTTTCGTCACCAAGCACTCAATCTACATTGCAAAGGATTCAATCAATGAAGAACCTACCACATTCAAAGAAGCACAAAGCAAGAAAGCTTGGAGAGATGCAATGGATGAAGAAATGGAAGCCCTAAAGGAGAATGACACTTGGGAGTTTGTATCTAACAAGCCATCTGTGAAGGTACTTGGATCTTGATGGATATACAAAATCAAGAGTAATCCAGATGGAAGTATAAATAGACATAAAGCAAGGTTACTTGCTAAAGGGTTTGCTCAAACCCATGGTATTGATTATGAGGAGACTTTCTCCCCTATTGCAAAAATGCCTACAGTTAGGGTTATCATTAGTCTTGCTACATCTAGAAATTGGAAGCTCTATCAACTTGATGTAAAGGATGCTTTCTTGAATTGATGGATCTAAAAGGAAGTGTATATGGCACAACTTCCTCGATATGAGGATGCACATCGTCCTAACTATGTATGAAAATTAAAGAAAGCTTTGTATGGATTGAAGCAACCTCCAAGAACTTGGAATTTCAGATTGGTGACTTATTTGCAAGACCAAGGATTCAAAGCTAGCAAGGCAGATACCTCTTTGTTCATAAACAAGAATGGATCTAAAGTGATCTATTTATGTGTGTATGTTGATGATATTATTATCCTAGGCAATGATCTTGAAGGAGTCAAAGAGGTTTAGGTATATACATCACACAAAGGAAGTATGTGCATGATATGCTCATCAAGTTCGAGATGGAGAACACCAAGTGTGCAGGTACACCTATGGAGCAAAATCATAAGCTTAGTGCTTATGAAGGAGAGCCAATTGAAGACATCAAAAGCTATCAAAGCTTGTTTGGAAGTTTGAACTATGCAACACTCACAAGGGTGGATATATGCTATAGTGTTAGCATATTGAGTCAGTTTATGCATAAGCCGAGAAGACCACATATGGAAGCGGCCAAGAGAGTCCTCAAGTACCTAAAGGGGACTATGAATGGACGTTTTTTTATCCATTCACTTCAGATATTGAGCTAAAGGTATACTCAGATGCAAGTTGGGCCAGATCTAGAGATGAAAGAAGAAGCACATCCGGGTATGTATCTTTTGCAGGTTCAAAAATCATTTCTTGGTCATCCAAGAAGCAACCAACCATGGCATTATCTTCTATTGAAGCTAAATATTGAGGTTTGACCAATGCAACTCAAGAAATCATGTGGTTAAAGTCTTTATACACAGATCTTGGACTTCATTCTTCCACACCTCACATTTTTTGTGACAACAAAATCTCACTACATGTTGCAGCTAATCCGGTATACCATGCTAGAACCAAGCATGTTGGAGTCCACTAAAATTATGTAACGAAGAAGCTAATGAGCAAGGATATCCAACTATCCTATGGATCTACAGATATGCAATGTGTAGACATGTTGACTAAAGCTCTTGATGGTACAAAGTTATGTAGATTCAAGTTGATGATTGGCTTGCAGGAAATCAAGGACAATTGAAGATATATTTGGAGGCCAAGCATGTTAGGCTTGAGGGGGAGCTGTTGGTGCATTTTACCCAAGCCTACATGCTTGATATTATTTGATATTATGATCATTTGTAGTTATATGTGTAGTCATGTGAACACCTCTTGTAAAAGAGTATATTTTTTCTCTTGTAACTGTAAAAGAAAGAGTGGCTTACCTCATCCATGATGTAAAAAGAAAACTCGTGGCTTTGACTACCTAAATCCACAAATTAGTGAGCTGAGGGAATAGTTCCTAACTATGGGGATCACTTTTAGGTGGAGCCATTTGAATTCGAATTCAAAGTTCCCTCCAAAAGAAGCTATAAAAAGAACAAGAAGGAAGTGGTGATTAGCAAGCCTTGTACGTGACCACTTCATGTCATTTTGTAGAGATTGAAGAGCTTACTCCATAGCTCTATTATTATACTCCCATTGTGCAAATATTCATTGCCAATGTGGTTGTAATCATATGTGAATCTATACATTTGTTAGTGTCTACTTCTCCGTTTTGTTCTGTGCTATACTCACCCAAAGTAGTAACTTCAGAAGCTCATATCTCAAGTTCTACTCAATATTTGTCAGAGTTTTAACCTGTGTTGGATTACTATCTTTGTGTATGCTTTGCATACATAGGTTCATGGTCATTGAATTTATAATTTGGAAGCAATCTTCATTTTACTGCTCACTCCTCTATCTCTACAAAGCCCCGAGAATGGCAGGCATGTTCGAGATTTTGCAAAACTTTGTTCAGAGTGCTTAGTTGCTCATTTGAAGTGTTTTAACTTGGATTAGGAAGCTGGAAAAGTCTATTTTTTATGCCCAAAATGAATGTACCTAATTCCTACCATATTGAGAGCACTGTTCATTTTTTTCAGCAGGTGTATGCTAAAAAATAGCAAGTTTTGGGAACTAGTCATTTTGGAACTAGTGTGTCTTGACTTAAACTTTTGAGGTACATGTTCCAAAGTACTTGGCTGATATTTTGGTGGCTTTAGGAAGCTCAAGGGCTCTACTAATCAACTCCGAAGTCTCAGTTGGCTGGTGTGAGGCCGGTTGTAGCAGCACCAACTCATCTTTCGATTGCATCCACCATCTCTATTCACATCATCAACGTAGGTATAAATGTATACATACCCATCTTAACTTGCTTACAATAGCAAGATATTATGTGCCTTTGAAGCTTGATATCAAAGTTCATTTAAAAATTCACAAGTCTATAGTTCCAAGACCTTATGTCCTACTTCAAACCATACAAAGAGCTTTTGATCTTACACACACAATCTAGCTAATTTGGATCTTTGAAACCCTCTAATTGCTCCATGTATACTTCATCAGCAGTACGTCCATTTAGAAAAGCATTTTTTAGATCCAATTGTGATAGCTTCCATCCTTTGCAAGATACAAAAGCTATCACTGTGCTAATGGTAGACATTTTAGCCACTTGACTATAAGTTTCATCACGGTCCATCCCTTGCGTCGCATCATATTCTTTGACCACTAGTCTAGCTTTATATCTAGAAACCTTTCCATGTGCAAAATCTTTTTGTTATATTATACCTATCTACATCCAATTACCTTTTGATTCCTTGGTCAAGATACAAAGTCCCATGTATCATTCTCCAGTAAAGCATCATGCTCTTCCTTCATTGCCTTTTCCTAGTTCTCTTTACCTTTAGCTTCTGCATATGTTGATGGATCTTTATCTATTTTCAATATGTATGCATAATCTTTGATTGTGATATAATAAGCGTTGTAGCTATACCTTAAAGGTTGCATTCTTTCCCTTGATGACCTTCTTATCTTTGCACTTCTTGAGGTCTGTATTTCACTTTGCTCTATATCAAATCTTGTTCTATCATCACTTTCATCTTCATATACTTGCATCTTTGATTTTCCTTTACTTGTCTTCATTATTTCTTCAGAGTTTGCATGAATATTATTTGAACCTGTATACGATGTATTTTGTTCATCAAATGTCACATCTTTGGAAACAAGAAATTGTTTATCATCATATCCTATGAAGACATACTTCTCTGCTTTGGGTTCTTGCTTATGTATCAATTCAGATGGAACATAAGCATATGCCAAACATCCAAATATTTTACAATGATCAAAAGTAGGTTTCATACTCTGCCATGCGTCCTAAGGGTTATATCATCCAAATCTTTACAAGGTAACCTATTGAGAAGATAGGTTGCAGTGTCAAGAACATTTTCCCACAAATAATTAGGACAATTCTTTTCCTTCATCATAGATCTAGCAAATTCCACAAGTGTTCTATTACTCCTTTCAACAACTCCATTTTTTTGAGGAGATTACCTACATGTTACTTCTATTTTTATACTTGCATTCCACAAGTAATCATTAAATTTTTTGGAGAAATATTCTCCCCCTCCATTTGAATTCAATCTTTTGAGCTTTTGTCATGTAATCCGTTCTGCATATGTGTGATAATGTTTAAATGTATTAACATTTCTGATTTGTCCTTAAACACATAAAGCATGATACATCTTGTTGCATCATCTACAAAACAAAACATAGTATTTGTTTCATTGACACTATACTCCTTTGAAGGAACCCACACATCAGTGTGTATTAATTCAAGGTTGTTTGTATGCATAAATCCCTGCTTGTTATATGATTATTTGTGTGCTTTTCCTAACTGACAAGCCTCACAATTGTATGTCCTGTTTTGACCTTGAATCTTGGGTAGACCTAGAACTGATCCATTCTTTTAACATGTCTTTTATACCTATTTCATTAAAACCTAATCTTTTATTCCATAGGTCCAACTCAGTCGTCTTTTAATCTCCATATGTGAACAAGGCATGTCCTACATTACCTTGTACCTTGAGAGTAAAAATTATTCCTTCCTTTTTATCTACAACAATACTCTTACATACTTGAATCTTCAACCTAAGCTCCATCATTAGTGAATCTAACTTCATACCCTTTTTCAAGAATTTATCCTACACTGATTAAATTCTTTGAGATTGTAGGAAAGAGTACCTTACTCAAAAGTGTACTTCCATTATTTTTCGTTATTGATCTAATGCTTTCCACTTTGTGTTTGGTATTATCTCTTGTCTGGTTTGTGTGTGCAAGCACCTTTTCTTAAATGTCAATCATCAAAGCAATATTGTGCCCACTTAGGTGATTGATACACCTTGAGTCAATGTAGAATACTCTTTCATCTTCATGTGTAGCATTTATAATTAGAGTTGAATCCTCCTTTTGAAATGATGCATAGTTGTACTAGGTGTTGTTATAAGATACATTTTGGAAGTTTCTTCCACCCCCTCCACCATATATACTCCTACCACCTCTTCCTCTAAAATCACCTCTTTGGTTTCTTCCTCCTTTAACTCTTTGATTAAAATTTTGAGTGTAATTGCCATTGTTTTGATTATCATGCAAACATTCATTTGCAAAGTGATTTGTTTTACCATAAATTCAACAAGTTCTATAATTTTCTTTATTCTTTACACCTCTTCCTCTACCTCCCCTATTTCCTTTACCTTTAGTAAAGCTAGTTTGATTGAGGTGCCTTCTTCTTCATCTGATTGTTGATTGCCTTTAGCATTATTCTTCTTGTCATTTGAATACATTACTTGTCCTCCACTTTTCTCATTCTCTCCTTTAATATCTTATTCAAATGTTAGCATGTGTCCTAACAATTGATTTAGCCACACTATAGATTTTTGTAGCTTTGACATTGGTCCAAATCCCTGTGTGGTGAATCAGCCACATAGAGGATGGATTTTTTATTCTTGATAAGCGGATGCCAAAGTAACTTGAACTTGAACTCCATATGATCCATGGCAAGTTCAAACAAAACTTTGTTTTGAGAGAGTTGGGATGCCAAGGTATTATTGGATTTAAGGATTTTTCCACATGCCAATGTCCACCTCATTCCTTTCATGTTGGAGGATTCGTGTCCAATCAAAAGGTGGATGTTTTTCTAATCCCAAGAATTGATTCTACGCCCTAACAAAAGCAAGTCTTTGAAGTCAACTCCAAGGAATGAATCACTATCCTTAAATATGATCCTATGTATTCTATCATGGTTCAAGAGTGTTTTTCATTTATAAAACGCTTTATTATAGACCTTCTTTGCTCTTTGAAGGTACTCCAACTCAATTCCCTTGATACTAGCAATCAGGAATCAAATGTTGTCATGCTATCTGATGCATGCAACTCGC
The DNA here is from genome assembly GCA_020310875.1 of Ceratopteris richardii. Taxonomy (NCBI): domain Eukaryota; kingdom Viridiplantae; phylum Streptophyta; class Polypodiopsida; order Polypodiales; family Pteridaceae; genus Ceratopteris; species Ceratopteris richardii. The sequence continues at coordinate 106,546,989 of CM035440.1, read as the reverse complement.
TTCCAATCACTATTAATTGTGTAGAAAGCATCATTCACTATGCTTACAAACTACAAGTAAGCTAAGGAGGTTCAAGGAACACTCGAAAAAACATGATAATGAAATGAAAACAAAATGACTCAATTATGGAAGGAGAAGTTTCCTAAGAAGCATGCAACTAATTGAGCTTCAAGGTGAGAGCACCATGTGAGGACATGAATGAATTGTGAAATAGTGAAGTGAGTGTTGATGCAAGAATCAAATCCTAAGAGCTTTGCTTTAGCTCATGGAATACTCTCATAATTTATCTCACATAAATGTGGTCACATGAACATGTGCTTGAAAAGTTACGAAGATAAAATATATGTCCTTATCTTGGTCAATTGTAAAAGACCAAAAGTGGAGGGGACCTCGTGAAAAGAGGGAGGTGATTTCCATTACCTTTTAGCTAGGATTCGAATTCGAATCAACCCTAAGGTTTAGCTTCACTTTTAGGTGGATGACTCACCATATTGAGATTCAAAAAAAAAAGTATAAATAGACCACCCTTTAAGTCATGGGATCTGAAAGTTTAAGCTGAAGTTATGATCATAAATTCTGCTCACCTTAAGTCAGATTAATCCATATTTCCCTTGTATCATATGTGAAATACCAATAGAGATTATGATCCATTTAGCTTGATTGTTCAATCGCTTTGTGCTGCTACAAATGCGTTGAAGTACACAGTCACCTTATGTGGATCGTTTTCTCTATATGTGAGTATTAGTTTTCTTATTTTTAACTTGGATTAGTTATATAAAAGTGATATGCATATACATATAAACTATCAACAACTTTAGATGATTACATTTCAAGCTATGAAGTTTCGAAGGTGACTGTGTCTCCAGTTCATCTTCTTCCTCAAACGTTGGGGTGATCCCTTAGACTTGCTAAATTTATTCCTCTTTGTATAGTGAGGATAAATTCATCAAATAACTAGCTTTAGTTAGGTAATCACTTCACATCTATGTCTGCAAAAGCTTTTTAGTCAATTCATACCAGACTGTGGTCTCTAAGCAGTTAATTGTGACCTTCACTTCCCAAAATAGAAGGTTTAGTCCAATCTCATGAACTATAAATCTATCTGATTTGATGAACATTTAAGAATCATTTCCCAAAGAACTTAGCGGTTCTTTATGCATACCTTGGAATCTAAGCAAGTACAATTGGGCATCGTTGAAGCTATCTTGGCTAATGTAGAGTAGGTTTTTGCAAACACCCACTCATACGCATCTATATCGCATCACCTATTCACAATGAGTTCCTCCTTAAATTTACATTAGTTGAATTCCCTTGAATGTGGGATTTTGTGTAATTTTATAAGAATAAAATTTTTCTTGTATAAGAGGTTACATCATGGAAATCCCAAGATCTGCCCTCCATGTGATGACCTTTTTTTTTTGAACTGTGGAGTTAGCAACATATAGAATCACTTAGTCCATTGGTGTTTTTAGATGTAAGGAAATATGAAATACTTTGACATAACTTGGATATATGGCATCCTAGTGTGAATATGGCATCCGTAGCAATCTAGGGACACATGGATCTATATACATGCCTAATGATTTACATTATGGGGTGGGTGGTGTTTTTTATGTATTTTCCTCATTTCATCATTGTTTGTTGGATGGAGATGCCTCCTCAGATCAATTTACGAGATTCTATTTCTTCTTTGGTGGTGTAGAGAGAGTGAACATGGATACTTATGTTTTACATATGGCTCTTGGTGGGTTCTACCATGTTTATACATGACAATTTCTACAAGGAGCCATGGCTCATGCCCCATGAATAGGAGAGAAACTAAAATCTTCTTTTATACTTACATATGATCATATTACATATAGGTCATGATATCTCAATATGACATTCCTTCTATGTGTTGGAGATGAAGATATTGATCACCCCCTCTTTTTGGACACGTGTTTTTTCTTCAAATTAGAATAAATTGGAAACTAGTCTCATGTGTATGTGTGTATGTGTATATGTTTGTACTGTGTGTGTGTTTATGTTATGTGTCTATGTATATATGTGTATGTGTACATATTTGTGTATGTGTATTTGTAAGTGTATGTATGGGTATGTATGTATGTATGTGTGAAACTACATGTGTATCTGTGTGTGTGTGTTTATGTGTGTATTTGTGTGTATGTATATGTGTATGTGTTTGTATGTGTGTATGTGTATATGTATGTATGTATATATGTGCATACAATTGTATGTGTGTGTTTATGCATGTGTATGTATGTATGCATGAATGTGTGTATGTGTATATGTGTATATGTGTGTATGATCATGTGCGAGTATGTATTTGTTTATCTATATGTGTATGTGTGTGTGTATGTATGTGTTTCTCTTCATATGTGAGTGTATATACATGTGTATATATATGTGCAGGTATGTATGTAGTTTTGTGAGTGTATGTATGTATGTATGTATGTCTACATGTGCACATGTATATCCATCTCAAAAAAATATCTTATTTCTCAATGATTTTTATAAATAGAATGCATAATTAATGAAATCATAAATGAAAATGAATAAACGAAACAAAAACTGCAACTTTTTTGGAAGCTCTGTGTAGATATGAAGCCATGTGTGTGTAAGATAACAAGATCGAAAAGCTATGTGTGTGAAAGAGCAAAAGCAAGTGAATGAGAGACGGAGAAAATGAAGACCATGAAGCTCATGAGCCTCTGCAATAATATGCTCTCTCTCGAATTTGAGAGCTAATCGTTTTTAGCGAGGCCTCACCAGCCCTTTGGTGAAGTCTGGGGCTGGACTTCACATTTGAGCCCACGGTAGCCTGCAAAAAGAAGGGAAGCTATCACAGAATGCTAGATTTAAAAAGGGAGAACTATGTGCTCGTCATCTCGACCAGATCACCCAGGTCATTGTTATGGAAATGATCACTATGTTAGATTTAGAAAGGGAGAACTATGTGCTCGTCATCTCGACCAGATCACCCAGGTCATTGCTAAGCGCTAACGCAGTGAGAGCACTTAGATATTTAATATAGTTTTGGTCCTTTATTTTGATTTGTGGTAGCAATTCACTACAAATTTGACGCCATCAACATACATTTTTTAATTCCACAGTAAAGCCATGAATGTGTCTGGAAGGTGCACATACTCATCAGCTCTATTTTACATCCATGCACAATTAGAGGGTCTTCCTTGACAAGAGCACTATAGAGAGGAGAAAACATCTGTGAGGTGCTTGGAATACTCTCATAATTTATCTCACATAGATTTCTTCATGTGAACATGTGCTTGTGAAGTTCCAAAGATAAAATCTATGTACTTATTCTAATCAATTTTAAAAGACCAAATGTGGAAGGAATCTCGTGAAAAAAGGGAGCCAATTTCCATGGCCTTATTAGTTTGGAACCAAATTCAAATCAATCCTAAACCTTAGTTTCACTTTAAGGTGGATGACTCACCATATTCAGATTCAAAAAGATGTATAATTAGACCATCTCTTAGGCACAGGATATTTAGCCTAATTTGAAAGCTTTGAGCTAAAATTATGAGCATAAACTATGATCACTTCAAGTGAGAGTAGTCCACATTTCCCTTGTATCATATGTGAAATATCAATACAGATTATGATTCATATATCTTGATTATTCAATCTCTACGTGCTGCTACAGTACTTTGAAGTACATAATCACCTTGTGTGGATCATTTCCTTGTATGTGAGTATCCATTTTCAAAACTTTAACTTGGATCAGTTAGGTATAAGTGTTATGCATCTACGTATAACGTCTCATAAACTTTCAATGACTATATTTCAAGCTATGAAGTTTTCAAGTTGAGTGTTTTTGTAGTTCATCTTGTTCTTGAAAAGTTGTCATGATCCCCTAGAGTTGTTAAATTTATTTCCCTTATTATAGTGAGGATAAATTCATTATAAGTCACTTAAGCTAGCTAAATGCTTCAGTTAGATGTGTGCAAAATCTATCTAGTCAATTCATACCACACTGTAAGCTCTAAGCATTCAATCCTGACCTTCACTTCCCAAAATAGAAAGTTTAATCCAATCTTATGAAGTACAAATCTATCTGTTTTGATGCAATCATTTGAGAATCATTTTCCAAAGAACTTAGTGGTTCTTTATGCATACTTTGGAAGGTAAGCAAGTACATTGGTCATTCCTCAAGCTATCTTGGCGGGTGTGTTTGTATGAAGTTCTGAAGTTGAGTGTGTTTGTAGTTCATCTTGTTCTTGAAAAGTTGTCATGATCCCCTAGAGTTGTTAAAATAAATTTCCCTTTTTATAGTTAGGATAAATTCACTATAAATAACTTTAGCTAGCTAAAAACTTCACTTAGATGTGTGCAAAATCGCTCTTGTCAATTCATACCACTCTGTAAGCTCTAAGCATTCAATCTTGACCTTGACTTCCCAAAATAGAAAGTTTAATCCAATCTTATGTAGTGCAAATCTATCTTTTTTGATGCAATCATTTGAGAATCATTTTCCAAAGAACTTAGTGGTTCTTTATGCATACCTTGGAAGGTAAGCAAGTATATTGGTCATTCCTCAAGCTATCTTGGCTGGTGTAGAGTAGCCATATTTGTCTATATCTTGTCATCTCTTCATAGTAAGGTCCTCTTTCTATGGAGTTCGGGTGAATTCCCTAGCATGTGGGATTTTTTGTAATTTGATGAGAATCAATTTTATCTTGTATAAAAGGGTACAACATGGAAATTTAAAGATCTACTCTCCATCTAATGACCCTTTTTTTTGTGAATTGTGGAGATAGTGACATATGGAATCAATTAATCTATTGGTGTTTTTAGATGTAAGGAAATATGGAATCCTTTGACATAACTTGGACATATGGCATCCAAGTGTGGGACATGGCACCCCTTGGTCTGTAATGAACATATGGCATCCATGTGGTTCTCATTGCATGAACATATGGAATCCATGGTGTAGGGGCATATGGCATCCCTAGAGATCTAGGGTCATATGGGATCTGTATACATGCCTAAGGGTTTACATCATGGCATAGGTGGTGTTGTTTTATATATGTTTTCCTTATTTCATCATTATTTTTTAGATGGAAACTCCTCCTTGGATCCATTGATGAGATCCTATTTCTTCTTTGGTAGTGTATAAAGAGTGATCGTGGATACTTAAGTTTTTCATATGGCACTTGGAGGGTTCTACCATGTTTACACATGACGGTTTCTACAAAGACCCATGGCTCATGCCCCATGAATAGGAGAGAAACTAAAATCTTCTTTTATACTTACATATGATCATATTGCATATGTGTACAAGAAGAATAGTTCATGATATTTTAATATCACACTCCTTTTATGTCTTGGCAATGAAGATATTGAGAACCCCCTCCTTTTGGGGCACGTGTTTTTTTCCTTCAAATTAGACTAAATTGGAAACTAGTCTCATGTGTATGTGTGTACGTCTCTGTGTTTTTATGTTATGTCTGTGTGTATGTGTGTATGAGTAAATATTTGTGTATGTGTATTTATGCGTGGATGTATGTGTCAATGTACATGTGTACCTATGTGTGTAATTATGTGTGTATGTTTATGTGTGTATGTGCACGTATATATATGTTTATATGCGTGTACAATTTTATGTGTGTGTATGTATGTGTGTATGTGTATATGTGTGTATGATCGTGTGTGGGTATGTATTTGTGTATTTGTCTGTGTATGCTTTGTGCGTATGTATGTGTTTGTCTTCGTATGTGAGTGTATAGCAGTGGAATAATTAGGGGTGAATATTAGCCCAATTGCAAATATTTAGAGAAATTGTTAAATTTTTGCTATATTTAGTGATTTGGAAACTTTTAAAAATAGCTCTATTTTCAACAAACCCTAGTTCTCTGTAGTCTTCAGTTTTGCCTTTTGTGTTGTACGCGCGAGCTCTCTATAGTCTTCAGTTTCGCCTTTTCTGCTATATGTGCGAGCTCTCTATAGTCTTCAATTTTGCCCTTTGTGCTATACGTGCGAGCTCTCTGTCCACTGTCGACGTCGTCTACACAATTATCAAGCATTCGGTGCTTGCCATCATCGTAAGTGAAGGTTTGCACAAGAAACAGTGTGAGGAGTCGGGCGCTCAGGCTACAGGTACCTGACCAGGTAAGAGAGAGAGAAAGAGAGAGAGAGAGAGAGAGAGAGAGAGAGAGATAGAAATAGACAAGCGGCTATAGATCTCAAACATGGGGGGGGAGATAGAGAGACATAATATTGAAGGCATTCCTTATGTACGCCTCTTGAAGGCGTTTTTTCTATCTACCAGGGCGTAGTCCTCATTCTGTGCATTCATGTTTAAGGACATTCACCTCAAGATCTCTATGTGCGCGTTGCTGCAGGAGGCCCTAGCTGTGTCCGCAGTTTGGATTAAGTGTTTTCCTCCTCGTCGATCTTCTCTCCTTAAGTCAAACTTTTGAATTGGTGATGGATTCAAGGTATAAGGATATGTTTCTCTCAAACAGAATTACATACACGCGCACGCGCATAAATACACACACACACACACACACACACACAGAGAGGGGGGATTGTCCACAGGGCTTCAGGCAGAGCATAACACAGGAGGATCGTCGTGGGGAGAGAGAGAGAGAGAGAGAGAGAGAGAGAGAGAGAGAGAGAGAGAGAGAGAGAGAGATTGTCCACAGGGCCTCAAGCAGAGCAAAACACAAGAGGATCGTGGTGGAGAGAGAGAGAGAGAGAGAGAGAGAGAGAGAGAGAGAGAGAGAAAGAGACTAAGACATGAACATAGACTGTTCTCTATTATAGGTGATGGTCGAGGTTCTGCTGCTCTAGCATCAGATTCTAGTTCTTCCCTTCTACTTTTGGTAGGAGGTGTAGATAGTCAAAGGCAAAAAGAGAGGATAGGAGAGAGAAGAAGAAAGATAGAGATCACAAGTGAAATGTAGAGAAAGGTCGAGAGAGAGAGAGAAGCCCTTTGAACGTTGTACAAGTGAGATGTCATACGTGATTCAGGGAGCTAGTATCATCTCTATTATGATATTTCCGTTTTACAAGATTCATTTTCCATGAACCTTACAGCTCGGTATGTATCAATGTGCTATACTCCATTGAATGTTCATGTCACATGAACTTTCATATGTAGGTATAAATTGAGTAGATCACTAAGTTCGAAGGTAGGTCTTAAGTGATCAAACGCGTGATTATGTGATTATGTGATTCTATGCATGATTGAGTATTCGAGTGTGTGGTTGAGTTATTCCAATGCATAATTAAGTAATTAAGGGATACCACATTTTATAAATAACGCATGATAGAATTAAGGTAGGCCTAATGACTATGTCTGAATCTGCAAATCGTTTGTTTGTCACAAGCAACTTTGCAGCTCTAGTGCATGATTCAGTGATGAAATGTGCAGTTCAATATTTGTATTATTACATTCACAGTGATTGCATTTATCTACACCTTATGCAATGTGGACTTTGACACTTTTGCTATTAAATGATTTGGGGTCGAGTATATCGAATCCAGTGATATTTCTAAGAAGTGACTAATTGTACAGAGTCCTAGTTATGTGACACACGTGTTTACAGTTGTTGCTTATGATCATGCAAGTATTTTGATGTATGCATGTGTGTGTTTCTCTTTCATATGTGTGTACACTGTACACCCATATGAAAGAGACACACACACATGCATACATCAAAATACTTGCATGCACATAGACGTGTGTATGCTACCTAATGTGTAGGTGTGCATCCATGTTTTTTTTTTTGGTTCGTGTTGCATGCACATAGACGTGTGTATGCTACGTAATGTGTAAGTGTGCATCCATGTCTTTACATGTCTGTGGATGTGTGATCTCGCAAATGTAGTAGATCAATTAATTATGCTTGTGGAATCTAAACCATAATGAATTATAAAGAATATTATATTACATAACATTTTGCACCATGAAAGTAAAAATACATACATACATACACACACACACACATACATACATACATACATACATACACACATCCATGCATGCATACATAACACACATACATAAAATACATACATACACACACACACATACACACACATACATACATACATACATACATACACACATCCATGCATGCATACATGCATACATACATACATACATACATACATACATACATACATACATACATACATACATACATACATACATACATACATACATACATACATGCCTTTGTGTGTGCTTAATCTCCACAATAGTAGACAAACGAAGCCATGGTGCCATCGTGGGGGGAGGGAGAGAGGGGGATGGGGACCCACAATACTCGATCAAGTGAGTTTTATCTTTTTGAGTGTAGCTTGCAGTTGTTGTGGCAGTCGATATCATCTTGCTTCAAATGGCTGGGAGTTCGCTCCCTCTCAATATGTCGTCAATGTTTTTTATGGGAATAATCATCCATCAAGTATGTACTCAGCTGCCTTCAAGTAGTCTCTCTCTCTCTAAATATATAATATATATATTTGTATATACTGTATATATCTGGTAGGTGTAGGGCATGTGTATAGGTTTAATAATTCACTACAACATATGAGGGGCATACCGACGCTGCATATACCGACGGTCATAGTCGGCATCGGTATAGCACTCGGAAAATCTCACTAAGAGATACCGACAGTCAAGTGACCGTCGGTATGACCGTTTTAAACAGATCGTCGGTGTGGTCCGCAACCGCTGGTATAAGCATCGGTATACGCGTCGGTATATGCGTCGGTATGAGCGTCGGTATAAGCATCGGTAACTTACTGGCAACTACCGACGCGTATATCGACGTCCATACCGACGCCTATACCGGCGGTGAATTTTGAAACATACCGCGAACCCGAGAGCAAAACTTCACATTTCTATACGTGTTTGAGTACTGTCGGTCTACTGTCCAACTTGCGTGCGCGAACCTGCATCGTCTTGTGCACACACACACACACACACGGATCTCTCTCTCTACACACACACACTCTCTCTCGGCTTAGCTCTCACATCTTGGTAAGTGCTGCGCGTACTATTAGCATTTGTGTTTCTCTATGCTTTAGGGTTTCTAATTTCTCTTTTCGTTGATTTTGTAGAAGTTCGTTGGCGTCGATTGTTTGGAATTGGACGAGAGATGACCTACATTACGCTTTGACGACAACGATTCAAAGAGAGACATACTTGTAAGTGATTCTTTTATTCGCTATTGATAGAGAGAGAAGGAGAGAGAGAGAGAAGGAGAGAGAGAGAGAGAGAGAGAGAGAGAGAGAGAGAGAGAAAGAGAGAGAGAAGAGAAAGGAAGATACACATTAATTTACACATGCATACATACACACATACATGTACACACATGCATGCTTACATACACACACCTATACACACATGCATGCTTACATACACACACCTATACACACATGCATGCTTACATACACACACACATATACACATATGCATGCATACACACACACATAAATTTACACACATGCATACATACACACACATGCATACACACATACATACACACACATATATATACATATGCATACATACACATACACACACACATATACACACATACATACACACACGCATATATACACACATATACACACATGCATGCATACATACACACACATATACCGGCATGCATGCATTCACACATATATACACACATGCATACATACACACATATACACACATGCATGTATACATACACACACATGTATACACATGCATACACATACACACACATACACATACATGCATGCATACATACACACACGTACACACACATGCACACACATGCATGCCTACATACACACACATACACATACACACACATGTATACACATGTATACATACACACACACACATGTACACATGCATACATACACACACATATATACACACATGCATACATACACACATATAATCCTATTTTTATTTTGAAGTTTTTGTTTTACATCAAATATATAAAAATAAGATTAGGGTTTTAGGGTTAAATATTTAATATTAGAGTTTTAGGGCTTTAAATAGGATTAGGGTTTTAGGGCTAAATATTTAAGATTAGGGTTTTAGGGTTTTTAGGTCTAGATATTTAAGATTAAGGTTTTAGAGTTTAGTATTTCAGATTTATGTCTAAGTCTTTTTTATTAGGGTTTTAGGATTTTAATACGTAGATAACATATATACACAAACATACATATACATATAATACATACATACATGTAGATACACATGCATACAAAAATATACATATTTTAGATTTAAATCTTTAAGATTAGGGTTTTAGGGTTATAACACCTACATAACATATATGCACACATACACATACACATATAATACGTATATACATGTATATACACATGTATATAGAAATATACATATTTTAGGTCTAGATATTTAAGATTAGGGTTTTAGGGTTTAGTATTTCAGATTTAAGTCTAAGTCTTTCTGATTAGGGTTTTAGGATTTTAATACGTAGATAACATATATACACAAACACACATATACGTATAATACATACATACATGTAGATACACATGCATACAAAAATATATATATTTTAGATTTAAATCTTTAAGATTAGGGTCTTAGGGTTATAACACCTACATAACATATATGCACACATACACATACACATGTAATACATATATACATGTATATACACATGTATATAGAAATATACATATTTTAGGTCTAGATATTTATAATTAGGGTTTTAGGGTTTAGTATTTCAGATTTAAGTCTAAGTCTTTCTTATTAGGGTTTTAGGATTTTAATACGTAGATAACATATATACACAAACACACATATACATATAATACATACATACATGTAGATACACATGCATACAAAAATATACATATTTTAGATTTAAATCTTTAAGATTAGGAATTTAGGGTTATAACACCTACATAACATATATGCACACATACACATACACATGTAATACATATATACATGTATATACACATGTATACAGAAATATACATATTTTAGGTCTAAATATTTAAGATTAGGGTTTTAGGGTATAGTATTTCAGATTTAAGTCTAAGTCTTTCTGATTAGGGTTTTAGGATTTTAATACATAGATAACATATATACAAATGCACACATATACATATAATACATACATACATTTAGATACACATGCATACAAAAATATACATATTTTAGATTTAAATCCTTAAGATTAGGGTTTTAGGGTTATAACACCTACATAAGATATATGCACACATACACATGCACATCTAATACATATATACATGTATATACACATGTATACAGAAATATACATATTTTAGGTCTACATATTGAAGATTAGGGTTTTAGGGTTTAGTATTTCAGATCTAGAATTTTAAGATAAGGGTTTTAATTAAATATATATAATTAAATATATAAAATTAAATATATAAAAATAGGATTACGTAAGGAAAAAAATCTGAATATATAAATAAATATATATATATAAAATAAGATAATTATATACATAAATAAATATAGAAAGAACTAGTGTTTTAAATAATTTAATTAAGTATTTATAATTAATTATATAAAATTAAATATATAAAAATAGGATTACGTAAGGAAAAAAATCTGAATATATAAATAAATATATATATAAAATAAGATAATTATATACATTAATAAATATAAAAAGAAATAGTGTTTTAAATAGTTTAATTAAATATATATAATTAATTATATAAAATTAAACATATAAAAATAGGATTACGTAAGGAAAAAATCTGAATATATAAATAAATATATATATAAAAAAATTTAATTATATACATAAATAAATATAAAAAGAGCTAGTGTTTTCAATAATTTAATTAAATATTTATAATTAAATATATAAAAATAGGATTACGTAAGAAAAAAATCTGAATATATGAATAAATATATATATAAAATAAGATAATCATATACATAAATAAATATAAAAAGAACTAGTGCTTTAAATAATTTAATTAAATATTTATAATTAAATATATAAAATTAAATATATAAAAATAGGATTACGTAAGAAAAATTTTTTGAATATATAAATAAATATATATATAAAATAAGATAACTATATACATAAATAAATATAAAAAGAACTAGTGTTTTAAGTTATTTAATTAAATATATATAATTAAATTAAATTAAGTAAAGAAAAAATCTGAATATATAAATAAATATATAAATACACAAACACACATACTTATATACCTATCTATATTCACATATATATACATATACACATATATATATGCACATGCATGCATATATATACATGTTTTAGTTCTAGGTCATTTGAATTAGGGTTTTAGGGTTTTAAGACGTACATAACATATATACACACATACACATACACATATAATACATATATACATGTATATACACATGTGTATAGAAATATACATAATTTAGGTCCAGATCTTTAAAATTAGGGTTTTAGGGTTTAGGCATACATATAACTTAATTAAGAGGAAAAAATATGAATAAATAAATAAATATATATATATAAAATAGGATCAATCAAGAAAAAATCCGAATATATAGATAAAATAGGATAGCTATATAGATTAGGGTTTTAAAACTAGGATTTTAAGTTTTTTTAGGTATTTAAGTATTTAGGTCTTTAAGAGTTAGATTTTTAGGTTTAATAAAAAAAGAAATGTTCTAAAATGTCCATATTGTAGCAGATGGCTTCTTTGGATCCAGAAGAGAGAATGGCATGTCCTTGCACACAGTGCAAGTATCAAATTTATCAAAAACGACAGACTTGTACTACACATGTTAGAGAGTATGGATCCTTTGATAGGAGTCGACTGGAAAACCTACGCTATCATTCGCATGGTCCCCCAGGTGAGCAGATGGATCCAAACGACATTGCACTAGTAACATCTCGTGGACAAAAGAGAGCAAAAAAGCACTTAGACGTAGAAGCAAGCACTAATAATATTACACAGAATGAACATATGGAAGAGATGCTTGAAGCATTTTATGAGATGGACAAAGATCATGATGGTGAAGAAGGTGTCGACGAGAGTTTCATGGACACAACAGAAATTCCACGATCAGAAGTTGATGAAGAATATGAAAAACATGCAAAGATTAGCTCGTTTACCACTTTACAATGGAGCAAAGATATTTGTACTACGTGCTTCACTCGTGATGCTCAATCTGCAATCCATTTATGGATGGTCAGATAGTAGTGTCACTGAATTGTTCAGGTAAGTGGAGAACAAATTGGCTTTCATTGTTATATCACAATAACTTCATTTACTAATATCATTTTAATTGCTTATTGTAGGCTTCTTAAAGATCAAATTTTGCCAGAGGGCAATGACATGCCTCCAACACGTGGAGATGCGAAAAAACTTTTACAGTCCATTGGAATGGATTATACGAAAATTCATGCTTGTCCGAATGATTGCATTCTCTTTCGGAATGAGTATGAGCATCTCCACGTATGCCCAAAGTGTGGAGCAATTAGATTTAGAGAAGACGTTATAGGCGAAGCAATCCCCGCAAAGGTTCTTCGCCACTTTCCTATCATTCCACGAATTAAGAACATGTTTAGATGCAAATCTATAGTTGAGTTAATGTCATGGCATACAAAGAGCAGGCCTACAGATAATGTAATGTGAGTGCTAGCTGACTCTGATGCTTGGAAGCACATAGATAGTAAGTGGCTAGAGTTTGCTAGTGAGCCTCGGTCCATACGTCTAGGCCTAACTATGGATGGAGTGAATCCATTTGGATTACGCAGTTCTTCATGGAGCACATGACCTGTATGTTTGGTCAATTATAATATCCCACCATGGTTGGCCACAAAGAAAGGTCATTTATTATTAGCTCTTATTGTACCAGGTAAGTATAAGGTAAAAAACATGGATGTATATCTTGCACCACTAGAACTGGGCATTTTATGGGATGGGATCACTGTGCTTGACATGTCTCAACCTATAAGAAGACGAGACGTGCGAGTGCAAGGCATACTTATGTGGACAATGCATGATTGGCCTGGTTATGGTGAATGTTCAGGTTTATCGATTTTGGGTTACCATGCTTGTCCTTTATGCGGACCACGACTGGAAGCACACTATTCCAAAGCACTACGTAAAACTATCTATGAAGGACATCATAGATATTTGCCTGATGGGCATGTTTTACGTGAAGGACAAATTGGTCGACAAGCGCAACACCAAATGAAAGCTAGCGATTGGAAACAACTGTGGGATTCAGAAAATCCAGTTGCTGGCATGAAACGGTTGTCCATTTTTCATGAACTCCCTTATTGGAGTGAATTGGTGATCAATCATTTGGTAGACCCGATGCATATTTTCAAGAATGTGGGAGAGATGCTTTGGAAAACTTTGATCGGAAAGAAAGAAAGCAAAGCACAAAGGGACGACCTAGAAGAGCGAGGTCATATGCGAGAGTTCTGGGCAATTACTAAGCCCAATGGAACAGTATCATTACCAAGAGCTCCTTGGGTGCTTTGCAAGATGGAAGAGCAATAAGTCAAGAAAACAATTTCAGAGTTTCGTACACCTTATGGATGCATGAGATGTCTAAAGACTGCTTTCACACCAAACGACGATCTTGCAGGACTCAAGTCTCATGATTGGCACAATTTTTTACAGTTTGTGCTCCCTGTAGCCCTAAAAGATTGTCTTTCAGAGGATGTACGAAAAACCATTTATAAAATTAGTTCTTTAGTACGGTGGATATCTTCTAAAAAGATAAATAGAGATAGCATAGAGAGTGCGAAACTCAATGCTATCGAGGCTGTTTGTATGGTAGAGAAATACTTTCCCACAAGTATTCTCACTATTCAACTTCATTTACTGGTTCATGTAGTAAATGAAGTTGCAATAGCAGGAGCTGTCCATAGTCGATGGATGTTCTTCTTAGAGCGCTTTATGAAGACATTAAAAGGGTTTATTCGACAGAGAGCACATCCAGAGGGTAGCATGGCAGAGGGATGGCTTGTACAAGAATCTCTTGTATTCATTACTGAGTTTCTACATATATCGGATCCCGAAATGCCTCGCTTATGGAGCGATGATGAAGATGTTCGTCTCGTAGGCGATGAACCACAAGATAAAGGATTGCAAAGAAAAATGGATGCAGCTTTCAGAGAGAAGGCAGTTTTGCTCAGTTAACTCTGAGCCTATGCAAAAGTGGTTAGAAAGGTATGAACTTGCCAAGGAAACTATTGCAAAGGAAAGAGCTCAGTTTCGAAGAAATCGTTCCACTCGTTTTTTGCCTCTTCCAGAAAATCTTCGACCTCTCCCACCTTTTCCAACGAGCAGATGGCTAGATGCAGCGATTTCACAAGCAAAGGTAGCGGGTGAAGATATCTCTGAAGAAGAAGAAGAACTCGCAAAAGGATATGATTGGGAGTATATCAAATACGGTGCACTATGGTCTCATGCATGACACTTTCGAATCGCACGAATCGATCAAAACCGGTCTACTTTTGATAGTGATAGTGGAGTGATGGTGAATTTTTTGCAAAAAAGTAGAGCGAGTGCAAGAGATAATAATGCTCTAGAAGGCGAGTTAGATTATTGTGGTGTGATTCAAGACATCTTGAAACTATCTTTTAGAAAGTTTGATTACTTTGTTTTTGACATGAAATGGTTCAAAGTAGTCACCTCCGGAAGAAATGCAATAGTGAGACGAGATAAGAGCGGTTTGCTTCAAGTTGACTCCACAAGATTATGGAAAGATGAAAGGGATACATTTGTACTTTCCGAACACTGTGAGCAAGTTTTTTTTATACCAGATTCAAAAGACCCAGAGTGGCTATTTGTTTTACAAGTCGCTCCACGTAGTAGACAAATTTTTGAAAATGCAGATGTAGAAGAAAGTCCATCTCTAGTGGACTCAGAGATTCATTCCATAGTTGAGGAGGAAGAGATCATTGTTCCAGAAGAAGAGTTCATTGAAGAAGAGGTCATTGTTCGAGAAGACGAAGCAATAGACGATGATCAGGAGGAAACCAGCATAGCAAGCGATTTAGAAGCCATCAATTTAGAGATAGATATTCTCGGTGCATAGAATCTTCAAGAGGATGCTAGAATAGAGGACTTTTGAATAAAAGACTTGTACGTACTAATTTTTGGTTTTTTTTTGTTTGTTCCCTATATTATTTTTCTTATCACATGCTAATTATTTGAGTTCTTTTATTACAAAGCACGATGGGAGACAGTCCTCCAGTCACTCCACAGTCCATGACAGAGGAGCTGTTTTTGGAGTTCATCTCTAAGGTTCCTCGTGCGTATATGGTCGCTGCATCACAGTATTGGATCGCTCGTGGTAGCACTCCTCCCGGCCTCACTCCTGGCGGTCTTACTCCTGCCGGCCTCACTCCCGTTGGCCTCACTCCCGCTGGTGTCACTTCCGCGCGGTGTCACTCCTGCCGGTGTCACTCCTGAGGGTGGTGCTACTTGCATAGGAGGTATGTCTCCTAGCTTTGTGACTCCACCACGACCATCTTTGCAGCCATCTCCTACTGGATCTACTAGTAGACATGTGTGTTCGACACCTCAGCGCGATACAGGGTCTGGCCCCTCTCGTAGATCGAGGTCACGCTCTGGAGCAAGAGGTTCTAGGAGCGGATCTACAGGTAGGTCTGGAGGCAGAGGAGGCGGTTGTTGTGGAGGCAGTGCGACGGACGTTGTGTCGCCTGCTTCTACTCCTAGGACGAGTGCCTCAGATGTAGGTACGTCATGCAGTACACCACACAGTACACCACGTAGTACACCACGTAGACCTTGGGGTGCTCATGACCATGATGACTCCAAGGTGTATAGTATCTGAGATGGAGCCCTGGTGATGGATGCGGCTGGCAAAGCAATGCGTGCACGCATACGACAGCTTTGCTCCATCCAGTTTGGACACTCCATCATGTGGAAATGGAGTGAACAGGATAAAGATCGGAAGAATTATATCACACAGACGATTTACCAGGAGTTCCGACTAGCGGATGGACAGTCGATTGTCAGTTCAGAGTGGATTCTTCATACCGCACGTGAGGTCATGTCGCATCGACGATCCGAGGCTCGTGATGCATTCAGAGAAGGCTTACCAAAGCCTGTGTGGTTAGATGCTGAGGAGTGGGACATGATTCTTGATGAGCAGCAGCAGACTCCTAATCGATATCGCCAGCAGCGAAATGCCCCAGCCACACGTCTAGACACGATTGGACCCTCACATTTGGTCAGCGTCGGATATGACACGATGCGTCATGAGTTTGTAAGTACCATTTCATTTATAGAATTTATTTGTGTTAAATTTCTCATGTATATTTCTCTAATCTTTTTATATTTGTTTCAGGAGCTGGCAATGGGTCGTCCTCCAACACGATCGGAGGAGTCTTATGGATATAGTCATGGGTTGACTGCACTATTGCAGGACT
This sequence comes from Ceratopteris richardii, assembly GCA_020310875.1. NCBI lineage: Eukaryota > Viridiplantae > Streptophyta > Polypodiopsida > Polypodiales > Pteridaceae > Ceratopteris > Ceratopteris richardii. Next base: position 106,529,563 of record CM035440.1, on the reverse strand, counting down.
TGGAGGGACGCAGTGCGGTAGTTTCATGGGAGCGTTTACGATCAGGTAATTAGTTTATAAACTTGGTTTTTACTTGTTTGTAATTTTCATGTGAATTTATCTCATTCCATTATTGTTCTTTGTTGCAGGATTGTTGATATGGAACAATCTTTGCGTGTGTATGGCAGTGGAAGACCAATATTTTGTATTTGATTTCCATATGGCAATACATTGCTTTGCCACATTTTGTAAAAGCGTCATATCTGACAGTGGTTTGCCACACTCTTGTACATGCTTCATTATTGAAATATATAACTTCTTTTGTACATGGTTCATTGTTCATTCTGATTATCGATCTTTTTTGTGTACTTCATGAAATCATATTTCGGTTTTCATTAGAGTACACATCACATGTACTTGGTTTTTTTTGGGCAGAGTGTATTGTCTTTTGTTCAACAACATCATGGTAATGTTGCTGTAGCAAAAGACAAAACATTCTGCCCAAAAAAAATTTTGCAGGTATGGTCATCGGTATAAGCGACGGTACTCCTAGTAGTGTCATCGGAATAACCGTCGGTACACCCAAGCGGCGATGCAGCAGAAACCGGTTACCGATGCATATACCGACGTTTATACCAACACATATACCGACGCATATACCGACGCTTTTACTGACGTCTAGACTGATGCCTATATCAACTCTCTGGTACCGACACGGAAACCGACCTTTACACCGGTGTCGCGGCAAATAAAGCCACGTTCATTTTCCTCGGCAAAAACCTCGGTATAACATCGATCTGTTGTAGTGATTATATATATGTGGTAGGTCTAGGGCATGTGTAGTAGAGTTAGGGTTTGTATGTATATATAAAAATGGATCTATAGAAAGACATAGGATTAGTGTTGGAAGATTTCAAATGCTTCTCTCATGGGTGTGTTCATGTGTGTGTCTTCTATATATCCAGGAACTACTAAGATGCAATCAAATGAAAAAGGAAAGGTTGTAATGGATTCGAGACCTAAGAGAAAATCCATTTCTGATTTTTATTCACTTAAAGGAGGGATTGGAGGCTCGAATGTCATGCACTCTTCATGCATAGCAAGCTCATCCCTTGAGCCTACAACGTTAACCCCGATTGCATGCTCCAATATCTCTGTGTCAGAGTCGAAAACCTCAAATGACACTTTGTCTAAACATATGAAGAGAGGGAAGGGTCAATGGGATATAAGAAGGACTTTTGAAATAGATTGGATAACAAAGTTTCCTTTTATTGAGCCTTTGATGATTGAGGGTGAAGAAGAACCAAAATTTGCCACTTGGATACCATGTAGTTGGAAATTAGGTAATCAAGTCAAGTTACAATTGAAGTTAGATACCATTGAAAAACATGTGGGTAAAATGTATGAGAAAGTAGAAGTAGAAAGGAAAATGGAAAACACATTAGATGGAAAACAAAAGATGAATGTAGGCATCTACAGAATGTAGATGCCTATAATTCTCATTTATTGCTTTTGGAGCAAAGTAATGAGAATAAAAGATCCTTTATGCATCTTTTTGAGAGAGCTCAAATAAGATAATGAAGCCATATTAATGCAATTTTCAATTGTGTTACATATCTTCTCCATCGAAAAACCAATGTCTGATTATCCTAAGTGGAGAGTTCCATTGAATTTCATTGGATTAGGAATTCAAAGTTTTCCGACACAATATTGGACAGAATCTTCAGGATGGGAATTTGCAAAGGCAATGGGAGGGGTAATCAAATCTAACTTGAGAAAAAGTTTATCGAATGCTACTTTTATTTCTATTTCCCTTGATGAAGTGACAGCAAGGGATTGCACTTCTTGGGTATGTATCCATGCATATATTGTGGAGAATTATGCAAGAAAAGCCAAATTTATTGGTGCTTTTCAACTAAAGGGAAGTGCAACTTCTAATTTTTTGGTGCAACTTGTTTTAGATTCCATTTCAAATATTGGAGGGATGTCAATTCGTGATATTAATCAGAAGATAGTATGCATTGGTGTTGATGGATGCTGAGTTATGCATGGGCTTAGAAATGGATTGTGTGTTCAATTGCAACAAGACTATACACCATATGCTTTAGGTATACATTGGATGTCTCATCGTACAAATTTGGCATTTAAAATTCTGTTAGAATTTGTGTTCGTACAAAAAGTTGAAGATCTTGTACACTAGTCATATGCTTTCTTTTCAAAAATTCCTAAGCGTATTAAAGAGTTTAAATGCTTCTCTGATGGGATAAGTAAGGGAAGAAAATTGAAAAAAAATATTGACACTAGATGGATTTCACTTATTGGACCTGTAGGACGTCTTTTTGAAGAATATAGATCAGTCATCAGTGTGGTCAATATTATGTCTTTAAGTAAAGGAATACAAAAAGGAAAAGCTCATACTTTGTTGCAAATGCTAAGTGATGTGGAAACTCTTCTCTATCTTGGAGGAATGTTACCATTGTTAAGAGAAATGAATAATTTAATAAAAGTTTCTCAATCAAGAGATTTTTATGTAATGGAATACGCAGTAGCAAGAAAAATGACTTGTATGTGCTTAGAAACTTTGTATTCTGAGACATCAGGTTTTGATTCGCAAGAATTTATCGAGTGGGAATCGTTGCTACGAGTTGGTGTAGAAGATAGTTTTTTGCAATACAATAAGAAAGGTTGGTTGTGCATATATGTAAAAGATAAGCACATTCCTCTTTATGTATCACGAAAAAGTGAAGGAGTATGCATCAAGAAAAAAGTTAATCAAACATTTTTTCCTGTCCTCGTGGATAGTGTAAAACAAGGCTCAAGATCCATATGTAATAAATTGACTTCTGAGATCAGAGAGAGATTTCCTCGAGATGAGCTCTTAGAAGCAATGGCCATAGTTCTTCCTTTATATTGGAATCAAGCAAAAGACAAGAGCTTACTAACAAATGAGTTTAAAAGCAAGGTCCAAATATTATCCAATCATTTTGGAAAGAATGCATATTTAGGAGATAGGATTCTAGAAGGAATTATAAATCCAAATCTTTTAAAAAACCAATCTTTTCTTGCCACATTTTATAAATAACGCATGATAGAATTAAGGTAGACCTAATGACTATGTTTGAATTTGCAAATCTTTTGTTTGTCACATGTGTGGCTGCTATTGGAATGCATGTGTATGTGTGGCTCTTATTGGAATGCATGTGTATGTGTGGCTCTTGTTATGTGTATGTGTGCATTTTATGTGTAAGGTATGTGTGCATGTGTGAAATTTTCATGTGTATGAGATCTTTCATCTAGGTCCTCAACACAATAGAGAGCTTCCAATCAATAAAGTGCAAGGAGAAAAACACAGCAGTGCTACAAGTTGTTTTCTGCATAAGTTGTTTTTAGCATCTTATAAGAAGCCTGCTTGTTCCCCCTTCTTCATCTGTGCCTTACCTATACTTCTTCGCTCAAAATTTTTTTTAAGCTCTCTGATATAACTTGTGGTTTAGTAAAGCTACTGGTATTTGTTTCAGGTTGTATAGTGTATTTCATCATTTCTTCAGGTTGTACAGTGTACTTCATCATTTCTTCCTGGATGTATACAATCTTTCAAGGGGAACACTGGTGATAGTTGCAATGCTTTTGCAATCTAATAATTAATTGAGTTACAGTTACAAATTGTTCTTTTTTTAATAGTGGTACATGTATAGAGCCTTCAAGTTAGTTGAGCCTTCCATTGGAGTCTCATTGTACTTAGTCAAATACCTGCACTGCTAATGCAAAGAGTGTTTGTGGGGTCTTTGTGGCTCATCACTACATGTATATTTGCCTCCCATTGCAAATAATATAAAGCTTTTGAATGTATATCTGCTTCAACATTCATGTTAGGAGGTTGTGGACTCTCACTTGAACATAATGATGCTTCCTTTTCATCTTTCATGTAATTTGCTAATTGATTATTTAAGTGATGTACACTTGTTTTGTGTATAAAGCACCTCCCACTCTTTGTTACACCTACATTTTATCTTATCAAAGTGTGGGTGTTGTTGTGTGTGTGAGAGTGTCTCATAGAGAGAGAGAGAGAACATGTAAAAGAAAAGTGCTAGACTATTTTTGTGAGTGAGAGTGAAGTGAGGGCAAAAGAGGGTGAGTAGTGAGAGTGTGCCGGACCCGGTGTGTGAACTTCTGAAAAATAAGTGAGATGAATATGTACATGGCTAGCGTATTCTATGTATATGTCTGGTGTGTAAATCGAGAGACATTGTACTCTATGTGCTGGACTATTTAGGTGCTGGGCATTGTACTCTTGATGTGTGAGCTGAGGGTGGGAGGGCCACCGTGGAACGAAGAAGTTAGTGAACTGACTTTGTCTCCCTTCTGTATGGGCAACTGCAGTAGACTAGAGTATGGAATCTCTGTGACTTTCTAACACTAGTAAGAATCACCCGAGCTATCCCTCATCTCTAGAGCCCATGATCTCTCGGAGGGTGGGCTGCCTTGTAAATGGATTCTCGTATCCACCTCTAATGTCATATGTGCTACATCTGCATACAAAGTGCTCCTCATCCTCCATCTATACTCTATATATCATGCATATCCGCTCCTCTCTGAGAATGTCTGCACAGTGTAGCTCTACTTGTCTCAATCTCTAGTTGATCTGATGAGACCCTCAACTCGCGAATTGCTACCCTCGAGCTATGAGGCATGTAAGTATCCATGTAGCATGGTCCTTGGATGAGACCGTCTCCCAGTATGTCTAAGAACTGGTCTCGGTAGTGTGATAGTCTTGATCCCATGTGTGGTGTGTGCCATGTCTGACTAATGTAGAGCTTCTAGAGGTCCAGTCTGAGTGGGGCTCGTGGAAGTGTGCCTAGTGACATCTCCACTCTAAGATGGCTAAGGCTGCATATCCTCATGTGAGTCTATCAATGGCTGCCTGTTGTGTGAAGACTAACCATCAAGTAAAATAAACTATTCTAGCCCACAAGGGGTGAGAGATGCACGTATCCACCCAACCAACTCCACCCATATATATAGCTCAAGGCCAAGGGGGGAAATGTGAGGAGAGCCTGCCAAGTGTCCTCTCCACATGGATTATAATCCAAGGCCTTCTAACCTTGGAAATCACATGGCCTTCACATGGATTCTTAAAAGGACTTCTCCCAAGCTTGTATGTACAAGTCTCAAGGCTTGAGAGGCCTCCCTAAGGGTTAAATACCCTACCCTTAGGAAATATCAATCCTAAGGGTCAAAACCCTTCAATTTGGGAGTAAATAAATCCAAATAATTCAAGGGTTCAAACCACACTCTTGGAGAGACTTTCCGAAGGGTTTCCCAATAGAATCCAAGGGTTCTCCAAGTGGTTTTGGACCCTCAAAACCCATGTCTTTGGCCACTTTGACCCATAGTTATACAACATTCTTCCCCCCTTTAACATTTTCGTCCTCGAAAATGTGAGTAGGTATATTATGTGGAGTATTCCCCCATGCCCCATGATCTTTTCTATAGATCATGGCTTTTCTCATCTCTCTGATTTGCTTCTTTATCAGGAGGAGATTCTATCTCATACTTGATCTGAAAAGAAGGAAATCCACTTGTGGGGCTAATCCCTGCCCAAATCATTACTTAGCTTTGCATGTGAAACACTAAATCAAATGCTAAGTATGGATGATAAGGGTGGATTAAAAAATCCTTGCCTAATTCAATGTTTCCCTATGTGCGAACTCCGCATTCAATAAACATATGAAGTAGTTGGATTTTAACAGTCTCCAATTATTTTACTATGCAGATCCATTTCTATGCACCACTCGGGTGTGGACCTAGCAAAATAGATGGATCTCTTACTAATTCAAGGCTTTGAGAAGTCTTCTTAAATTGAGGTTGATCAAAACATCTAAATAAGATGTTTCTGACTATTTTTTACTTCTTAACCAACATCTACTGATCCCTTTTCCAAATATAGAACTACCATGTCCTATTGTACTTTAGAGTCAAGATAGAATGTAGGAAAGAAGTGATTCCATTTCTTTAAGAAATGAACCTCAAAATGATTTTTCCAAGACTCTCTCAAAAGCCTTGGCTTAGTTGGAATGGTTAGAATCTATAAATGATTCCTACGAATATTATTGCAAATTCTTTGTAAGAGAACTTTTTAGATTCTTCATCCATTGATCTTAAAGCAATATTAGATGAATGAATGAATTCTCTTAAACTTAAGCGTCTTCTGAAATTGAAAGGGTTCTATACAAAACATCCATCTTTTGATGTTTAATTTGGTTATCCATTCCATCTAGCTAATCCTGATCTAGGAGTGACTTTGAAGATTCCTTCCAAGTCAAATCCAAGGTCTGGAAAAGCGAGAAGGAAGAACCACAACTCGATGTAACCGGTTCAACTTTTGAAACACTAAAATGATTTGAGGCTCAAAACTTTAAGGACTTAATGGTTTGAAGCATTGTTTCTATCTTTATGAGATTGAATCTAAATTCTCAAGAAGATCCTTTGGGTAAGGTTAAACCATCATCCATTTACCAAACTCTGGTGGTATAAAACATCAATGTCTCGAGCCATCGAATTTTGATGATGTTCAACTTTACTCTCAAACTATGATGCTTCAAATATCTTAAGAATTTAGTCTTTTTCAATCTCTTAAGACTTCTATAGATTGGAATACCAAGTCTAATATAAATCTCTCACTTTAGGAGATTGAGTATCTCGTTGTACTATCAACAAGATGTTTTGGAGTAACTTAGTCTAACCCCAATTACCTAAATAACTAAGTCAATCTTTTTCAATATCTCTTGATACATCTTTATTCTAAAAGATATTAACTTACTTAGTTGTATTTGTAAACTAAGTGTGTTATCCGAGATTGACTCAGTCAGACTTACCTTTCTTGAAAGGATTTTTCCAAGTTCTCTCCCCAGAAATCCATGTAGCATTTCTGATAAAGAACTTCAAAATCCTTAAAGAGATTACATCAGTCCTATTGAAAATCTTTATGAAGATCTAGAAAGTGATTTCATTTCACAATCTTCAAACTTTCTTAGTTACTTTGGTATGGTCATATTCTTGACCAATCTATACTTCATTTTTATCGATGAAGTTTTTGTTTCCATTGGGATGGAGTTTTACTCCAACTCATGAGCCCAAGACTAAAAGATACCTATCATATCAAGGTCTGATGTCCCATACCATCATTCCTACATTAATGTGAATATAAAGGATAGTGTCCCATACCACTATATTTTATGTCCAACACTGATGTGTGAATGATATTTATCTTAAAGTCAAGAAGCTTAATCTAACTATAGAGTACCCTTTACTCAAATTCCTTTTGAAGTCAAGGGATTACCTTTATGTTTCCATCTTGCTTGGGTTTCTAAGATTTTCAACATATGATCATTCTATGATCCTAATTATTCCAAAACTCATATTGGAAGATCCAAACCTTTTGATGAAATAAATATCCATCTCGATGGAATATACATCTATTCTAAGGTGTTGAGTGCGATTCCAAGTGTCTTGAATCATATTCAAGATCTACTTAGTTCTTTCTTGAAGTAACAAGAGATTACTCTTGCCTTTTAGATTCCTTTGTTTATCCAAAGGTTTTCAAAAAGCTACCCTACTAGGGTTTTCTAGGAATCTCAGTTACTACTTAAGTCGAAGCATCTTCTAATGCTTTCGGATTTTCCTTGAAATCCCTTTAAGAATAGGTGAATACAAGTTTCACCTTCTCCAGACTTAAGTATCAATTATCAAAGTTGCATACTATGTACTTTGCATATTCTCTCCTTTTTACTTCCCTTTAGAGAAGTATAAGTTTTGGCATGCTTTATTCGAGCTTGTGGTTTACAACCACCTTTCTTCAAAATCTTTAGTGATATTGTTGGGATCCCAATATTAGATTTAGCATGCCATGAAGTTTCTTTCTGAGCAACTCACTGTTTGCCAAACAACTTATATATAAAAAGATGTTCTTTGAAGAGTATTCGTCCTCGAAAACTGTGAAATCTATGGCTTCATTTACAACTAGGGAGTCAATACTATGACTCCTCCCAATATTGTACTATTAAAGTAATCTTATACTTGTGTAGAAAAGAAGATTTGCTAGAAAATAGTTTTGGTATCTTTTAGAACTTCTTCTAGAGGTAGCTAAGTGACCACCTATCCTAACTTCCTCATGAACTACCTTTTGACTTTATGGGAATGTTCATGAGTTCTCATGTTTTGCAACAATGCAATGCTTATGCCTATCTCTGTTAGGAGAGGTGGATTTGATTTTTTAATGCTAATCAAAGCATAAGAGGTTTGATGGTACTATGAAATAAGAAAACTATTTCCATTTCATCTTTGTACCTATAGAACTTTAAGTTTCTTCCATTAAGAATCATTGCATCTGCTAAGGAAAACCTTACTTCACTTTCCTGAGATGCAAATCTATTTAATGAAGCCTTAAATTAAATTGGAATTCTTTCCAAAAGGAGGGAGCTTTCAATGATGCATTGAATACTTTTCGCCATTCACGTTGGTGAAAGTAATCTTTACTCATAATTGGTTTCCTCTTTGATGGCATCAACTTAATAGAGCTTTATATCATGAGAACCTTGAAACCTTTCTAGAGTGTCATCGTATTTAGGATATATCATGAAGAACTCTTTTAGAACCTTTTTCATTTAACTATCTCTAAGTATGTCTTATACTTAGAGTAAAAAGTATCGTAGGTTCTATGAAGTAGTGTAAGAGTGTGCCACAAAAACTTTTTTGAGATATCATCTTTGTTATTGATGACATTCAATGTATTCGGGTGTCATCTTCTTAAGATACCTCATCAAAGTCTTGTTTTGGAACCATCTCTAAGTATCTACTATAGGTAGAATTAGCATTGAGTATGCCAGCTTCTCTAATATTTATGTATACATGCTATTTTGATCATGTCAAAGGAATCTTTGCTTCGAAAACTAAGTTGTCAAGGAGCTTAGATATATTCATGTGTACATTGCTTGAGGCTAATGTTTATATTGAAAGAATTGAACTTGAGAATTTTTCTAAGTTACTTAAGAACTTAGATATGTTTGGGTACTGTTCATTTCTTTTCTTCCTTGCCATTGACTTGGTAAGGGAATTTCTCCTTAGGTTTATTTCATTGTTGAGCAAGACATACTCATTACTTAATGTATAATTTTACATTAAGTATGGGTGTCACTTCAGGAAGGAATCTCTAGGTATATTACTCGCAAAAATTTAGCTAACATAATTTTTGCAAATACCTTAAATCTCCATTTTCCTAAAGCTCTTGCTCCTAATTAAACTTTCTATTGCTATTCATTCACTTAATTATTTTCATTATGTAAGGAAATAAAAAGTGAATCCTAAAGTTCATGCATATGCCTTCATGTAAATGCATGTATGACATACAGAATCCAAGCAACATGATGCTTCTATTATGCTGAGCATTCATGCATTCCATGTCTATATGCTCCTTTTTATGCACAAACATGTGCTTCCTTTTAAGCATCCTCATGCGAATGCACATGTTGTCGTGCATTTGGAACATTTCTAAGAAAAAGAAGACTTTGATATGTGCACCAAGGAAAACTTAAAATTTATGCATTGAAACTATCTCTTTTCAAGAGAAAATGCACAAACAACCTTTCTTTTTAATGCATAGACGTATGCGGGTGTTCAAGGTGCTTTGAATTCCCTTCGGATCATGCATGTTTGCCTCTTGAAAGCTTCAAATACCTTTCCTGGGGCTAAATAATCAATAGCTCCTCTATTGTGCTTCAATTATGTATACATGCAAATATAATGGGAACTAAGGCAAACAAACATCATGTTTTTTAAAAGAAAAACTTAGCTCTATAATAGCTTCGTCCATCCTTTTCCTTGGAGAAGAGCCATACTCCATTCTTTTTCAAAGTACAAGGTAAAATCCTCCTCCAAGCCACCAAGCGCTAATTACTTGATTCCTCAGCGTCCTCCCATAAGGTAAGAGAGGCTAGATTCCTTCCAAATTAAACCTCAAAAAATTTTGATCAAATTTGATGGTAGAAAAATAGACTCAAAGAGTGTTAGAACCTCATGGGTTCACCTTAGCAATCTACAATTAAGTACAAAATTTGAATTCACACCTCACAAAATTGAACATGGACACTAATAATTTTACGGAGGCACAAATTCTATGGCACTAATCTCTCATGAGATATTACGGAAACAAGCAATAGCCCATTCGATAAATGCATGGGAACAACATTTTCCTATTCCAAGAGGAATGAAAATATAAAAACGCCTCACAAGGTTTAATAATGCTATGATGAGTACGTGGGTACGTTGAGAGTATAATGAGCTCTTTTTCGTTTTTGAAAAAGAGTTTTGTTGAACATCTTTGAACGCGAAGTACGTGATGGGAGATATAATCCCACATAGTCTGGAAATCACTCGACTCTTGCCTATAAATACAAGGAACGTCGTGCTTGTTACAAAACAACAAGTCGGCACTCTCCTCGAGAAAAGCTTCCGAGTTCCGACCCTTGGCTCTGCATACCAATGTTGTGTGAAGACTAACCATCAAGTAAAATAAACTAGTCTAGCCCACAAGGGGTGAGAGATGCACGTATCCACCCAACCAACTCCATCCATATATATACCTCAAGGCCAAGGGGGGAAATGCGAGGAGAGCTTGTCAAGAGTCCTCTCCACATGGATTCTAATCCAAGGCCTTCTAACCTTGGAAATCACATGGCCTTCACATGGATTCTTAAAAGGACTTCTCCCAAGCTTGTACCCACCCAACCAACTCCATCCATATATATACCTCAAGGCCAAGGGGGGAAATGTGAGGAGAGCTTGTCAAATGTCCTCTCCACATGGATTCTAATCCAAGGCTTTCTAACCTTGGAAATCACATGGCCTTCACATTGGTTCTTAAAAGGACTTCTCCCAAGCTTTATACCTCAAGGCCAAGGGGGGAAATGTGAGGAGAGCTTGTCAAGTGTCCTCTCCACATGGATTCTAATCCAAGGCCTTCTAACCTTGGAAATCACATGGCCTTCACATGGATTCTTAAAAGGACTTCTCCCAAGTTTGTACCCACCCAACCAACTCCATCCATATATATACCTCAAGGCCAAGGGGGAAATGTGAGGAGAGCTTGTCAAGTGTCCTCTCCACATGGATTCTAATCCAAGGCCTTCTAACCTTGGAAATCACATGGCCTTCACATGGATTCTTAAAAGGACTTCTCCCAAGCTTGTACGTACAAGTCTCAAGGCTTGAGAGGCCTCCCTAAGGGTTAAATACCATACCCTTAGGAAATATCAATCCTAAGGGTCAAAACCCTTCAATTTGGGAGTAAATAAATCCAAATAATTCAAGGGTTCAAACCACACTTCAAGGGTTCAAACCACACTCTTGGAGAGACTTTCCCAAGGGTTTCCCAATAGAATCCAAGGGTTCTCCAAGTGGTTTTGGACCCTCAAAACCCATGGCTTTGGCCACTTTGACCCATAGTTATACAACACTGCCTATCTCATGTGTGTGTGTGTGTGTATATACACACACAAACACACACACACACACACACACACATATATATATATATATATATATATATATATATATATATATATATATATATATATATATATATATATATATATATATATATATATATATATTACAAAATAAGTATAAACACAATAGTATATAATATATACACAACAGTACACACACAGATATATATATATAATATTATAATATACATATGTTGATATATATTGTTATATATGTACTGATATTGTTACATACTATTATATACTATTGTATATATAGATAGCAAGTATATAACAATATATAAGAGTATATATATATATATATATATATATATATATATATATATATATATATATATATATATATATATATATATATATATATATATATATATATATATATATATATATATATATATATAGAGAGAGAGAGAGAGAGAGAGAGAGAGAGAGAGAGAGAGAGAGAATATAATATACATATGGTGTTATATATTGTTATATATGTATTGATATTGTTACATACTATTATATACTGTTGTGTGTGTATATATATATATATATATATATATATATATATATATATATATATATATATATATATATATATATATATATATATATATATATATATAATATGTTATGTATATATATGTATATTTTATTGCGTATATATAGACATACACACAATAGTATACTTACATCTTCGTATACACACAACAGTATACACACACATATGTATGTTTGTGTATGTGTATACACACATAAAAGTATATGTATATATGTGCTGGTATAGATATATATATACCAACATGTATGTATATATGTGTATATATCTGCTAGTATAGATGTATAGATATACCAACATCCATGCATATGTGTATGGTTTTTGGTATGTGTGGTGTGTGGTTGTTCGTATGTATATCTGTATGTGTGATTGCTTATATTATGTGTGTAAAACATGTCTACATGTATGTAAGTGTGTATGTACAGGCATGTAGCATGCAACATGTGCATGTGCATGTGCATGCGTGTGGCTATTATTGGAAATTGAAATATGTGTGTGTGATTATTGCTTGAATGTGGTTTTTGCTGGA